>QFDT01008122.1:0-25474 GCA_003315915.1 Macrolepiota dolichaula | reverse complement strand
CTCACCGTCCCGTCGTCTGCATGGATCAACCCCTCGAACCACTCTGTCCATCCGTTTGCCTTTACCGTCCCAAACTCGTTCCTTCCGATCCCAACAGAAGTCTGTGTTGCAACGTCGACATGACCCACATTACCATTGCGACGAAGGGGAAGAATGATCTCCGAGCCAGAACTGACGCGCGTCACTTGCGAGTCTTCCGACTCCCTATTCTTCCAAGACTTCTTCCCCTTCACCGTGAGCATAGCCTCACTATTACTGCAAATGTGGTTACCGCCGCGTGAACACAGAGAGGAAATGACAGCATTGGCATTGGTTCCGGCAGCCGCCCTCTTTTTCTTCACAAGGTCAACTTCCCTTTTAGCTGCATCAATCCTCGCACGGAAGTAGTTGACAAGCACACCAGTTATGGCATCTATTTGGTCGAGCGCATGCTGTGTGGGCACGGTAGCACGCATATATTTTAGCAACATATGCGTTCTTTCGACAGGATCGACCTCGATAGGACCTGATAGCTCGTATTCTCCAGTGGACATATGGGGAATGCCAAACTCATCTATAACAGCGGTTATTGATGGCCGCCTTTCCGACCCCCTAATTGTGTTGTCGGATAGTGCAGAGGAAACAGAACCACGACGGATAGTAGCCATCTCCATCTTCTCTTTCATCGCCACGAAAGACTCCTGGAGGTCCAGTTTAGCCGCGAGATCACAGGCCAAGAGCCCACGCGCATTTTTCATCTTGGATACCCGACCATTGTTGAGCACACGGTCAAGCTCTAGGAGAATATCCAGGACGACCTTGCTGGCTCCGTATTCAGCAGCCATATGCAGACATGTCTCGTCGTTCTTATCTCTTGCGCCGAGAGGTGCCCCGAGGTCACGTACGAGGTGCGTGACAAAGTCCTGTATCTGTTCCCTGACCACGGGCGAGATTTTGGACGGGATGGCGGTCGATGTTTTGGCAAGAATGTGGAGAGGTGTATAGTGCTCCTCAGTCGTAAAGAGGGAAACGTCGGCACCCGCTAGGTATAAAATGTCCAAAATCTCGATTTCAGGCATCTTGAGGTCAGGAGAAGATGATCGGGAAGGGGAGCCGATGACGGTGAAGGAAGTTGCATGGTGGATCGCGCTCCAACCCCGTTCATCGGGCTTATTGACGAGAACGGGGACAGAAAGAGGATAGAGTGATGCGCGGGAGTCTGTCGGGAGGGCAGGAGAGAAGAGAATGGATCTAAGGAATGAGATGTCAGGGGGATTAGAGAGGGTCGAAACGAGGGTTTTGATTGAACGTGTGAGGGAGGCGGATGTGAAGATGCTTTGGGGTGGGGGGTCAATGAGGGTATTGGAAGGAACCTGGTTAAAGGAAGGTAGGGCACATTGAGCGAGGGAGAGGAGTTCCCTAGCTGTGGTCCCGCTGCCCGCGGTGTTCGACAGTTTGACGGTATCTGCAGACTAGAATCCACATATTAGCATATGCCGAAAGCGGGGAGTTGAAAGGAAAATTCTTACCTGACTCTCGCGCCAACGGTGACGCCGGAGAACACTCTCACAAAGCCAAAGTAATTGCGGATGGGGGATTGCGTATTGAACGGACGAGCGAAAATTACAGTCCCTGAGGTCGGGTCGCGCGCCATGAGAGAGCTGAAAACCACATGGGACTATCTTGAGTGCGAGGTTGGAGATTCGAATGGTGATGATACGTACAAGAAGCTGGACGACCTGAAGGCTGTTATCACGTGCGGCATCTAGAATTCCAAGATTACAATTAGCCCCAGGGTATATTCGACCGGTCAAGGGATTGGAGCGGTGTGTGTCAAACAACAAAGTTCGAAGCGATAGATGCTAGGCACCAACACCGCGAAATGAAAAGCGATAACCGTAAATTGAATTACACGTACACATAAGCGCAGTAGCCCCGTGAGCATCAACTCCATCGACCGCAACAGTATCTGCGCTCTCTTCGAGTAAGAGCTCTACGACTTGAGGGAAATTCAGCCATGCGGCCATGCTGAGAGGGATAACACCATTTGCAGCGGCGTGAGGTGCATTTAAGCAAGATAAGGAGATTTGAGGGTGTCGGAGTAATGTACGGATAGTGTTAAGACGCTGGGGAGTCATAAACGACGCGTCGGACGCGTCAATTTCTTGCCACCTAGGGAATGATAGTTAGCCGGCAGAGGGGTTGTTGAGAGCACACGACATACCGGTCGCCTGCGACGGCACACATAATCGGAGTACGGCCTTGGTCATCGAGGGCGTTGATATCTGCGCCTGTCTCTAGGGCCCGAAGTACGGCTTCGTCGTCGCCATCCAGGGCGGCACGGTGGAGATGATTGAGGACTTGAGTAGACATAAGAGCAGAAGAGTGAAGGAGAGTAGATAAGGAATAGTGATAATGATGATGAGTGTGATTGTGATTGTGATGGTGGAGAGAGACGGTGAAGAGGGAGAGGGCGAGGTTGTTGGGAAAGAAGAGAAGGGAGCGGAGAGTTTGGCGTTGTGAGCATTGGAATTATAAACAAATGTGCAACGAGGCGAGGATGCTGTCAGGGTCTGAATGGGAATTCCGAACAATGACCGTTTCGGAAGTCGCACAATCAGCACTTCCACAATGGTCCCCCTTTGTCATCCCGGCCCCAAATATATCTCCATTATTTCGTGATTTATTCAGACACATTTCGCTTTAGACTCTATCGCCTCTTGGCCCTCATCCCCATCCACCACACCCCTTTGACATTTTCCAAGCATCTCCACCATCTCCGGCACACCCCACGGGTGCTAATTTCTGACGCCCTCGCTTGTGGAGCCTTCTCTGTCACGAAATTTTTAGAAAAAGAACCCTTCTGACCAGACTCGGACTGGAAGTATTACCACAGCGTTTATGAACATCCCGCTTGCAGGTCTGGCATCCGTAGCCTTTACTCTTCCTGGCGAATGAAAGCCACGCTCTTTACCTAGCTGTCAATTTAAACTACGAGGCTTCGACGCCTGACATTCCACGGAGAGAAAACACATGTACAACACAGCCGTTTGTCCAGAATCCATATCGCAGACTTTAGAGGATTCAAATGACATCATGTTATGTCCTCTTTCGTATGTTTGATTGATAACATGTTTTGCTTAACGCCAACGAATCCCCGCAGTCGTGTCGTTTATCTTACTAGAAGGAGAACTCCTTCCCCATTTAACTCGCCTATACGCGAAAGCCTCCATCCCGCTATCACTCTCCCAAATCTAGAAATTATCGCTTACGAGCATCGATGCACCGGAAACTTGGGGAGACACGTAGCACGTATAGTCTTATAGTCCAACTTCGCTTCACGTCAAACCGAAGCCCAGAAACCAGCCTATCGACAGAATAGCTTCAGGCTCAGTCCAGCGCCAACCTAACAAGTGCATCCAGTTCTTTTTAGATTTTATCACAAACTAACGGATCTTTTCCACCGGTATGTTCGCAAACTCCCACCCCCACAATCCAGCCCTCTGATCGGTGCCGGGAAATCCTCTAAATCCAAGGGGAAAGCCGAACATAGCCCCTACCGTTGGAGTGCTGAGGGTCTCTATCATGCACGCTCAGGTTCATCACTGCCTCTCAGGATGGCCTGCCATAGTTCGTCGCACGATACCGTATCAGAATCCAGAGGAAAAGGTCAGGCGCTTATATCGAAGATTCTCTCTTCACTCCTCTGACATCCCTGGCTCTCAAAACTTCCCACATATGTGCCTGTAGGGAACTGCTGAGCACCCCTATGGAGACATATCTCGTAGTCCTCTTTTCAGGCGATGAGGAGCAAACTCGAGCGCGCTCGATCGTCTCAACTTCTATTGAGATACAAAGCAAGTTCCCGTCACGTACACCCCCACGAGACAGCCTCGTAATAACCCAAGAGCGAAAAAAATACACACAAGAGAATTCCCTGGCACAAAGCCTCATCCGTAACTAACCATGCCTAGCCTTCCCGATCTATAATTATTGACAAGCCGCCATCGTATATATATTTCTTCCGAACACGACTCACGAGGTTCACATACCTCGAGGCCACGTCTAGCTCCAACCCTTCAGCAAATCATGCACTAAAGTTACGACACCACCCCGACACGATACTCACCCCGACACGATGCACGAGGGCAGGCACATTAATATCACCAGTACCACACTATGCCACAGCAGCGGTACCAATTCGGAGGGTGTTCACCATCAAAATATCCATATTCCTCACGTCAAATGAAATGGCTGCAATACTGACGGCCCCCGCATTCACAACCTTGTTCCATATCAGCTCAACAGAACCCGACTTTGAATGGCAGTGCTCCATGTCGGCCATCAATATACAATCCAACATTAAACTCATCAAGCTCGTGCGCAATCGAGGGAGATGATCAGAGTGATGAACCAATGAGGTTCTCGGTGTATCAATTCACTGTTGCTCTACCTTGGTCCGGTGTTCATTTGTTCAATCTCCAACGTAGCCAGGGATTTTCGTTCATAGAACACTCCAAATCAACAGAGACACGCTTTGACGAGAAAGAGAGGAGTACCAGATTCGGGTTTGTCCGAATAATAGCTAGCGCATACTACCCATTCCACCATTAATCATAAACTCTGCCTTTCGACCAACATTAATCTCGAGTATCTGAATATACAGACGTAAAAACCCTTCCGTATAGTTCATACACACCAAGCCATGTCGTGGCATCCCAAAATAGTGGGAGCCCAATTATTTCATCTCCGCGCATCAAGTTCCGGACACAACATTCACTTTGCCAAAACACTAGAAGAAAATCCATAACATTCCTACGCTAAAGAAAAAACCAAAGCCCTCAAGACTACCCCAACGTCCAAAGTTCATTTCCGTTCTCCCTCGCCAGCGAACAATTAACCTAAATTATTAATAAAAACACTAGAACGATAATTCAATCCAGGTACTATCCACGCTAGGGCGTCGATTCCCTGGTCTAGGATCGGGGTCCGCGCAATTTTCCTCCGTAATTGCATCTAGAACACCTCTGGGTACCCGTCAATCCCAGCTATACAATATTCTCCAGTACACAGAAGTGGACAAAAAAGAATCTTTCGATACAAACAAACGGACACGATCGAGCAAATCCAAGAAGCTCACGCATTGGTCATCAATAACACTCCGATCTGATCATTCCTCGATATAAACGCGTATGAAAGAAGTGGGGGACTGTATGATATGTTCGAGTTATGTATATACGACTGGTTGTATGGGCTGCATTTCGACAAGAACTAATGGAAAATTATTCAAGAGTAAAAAAAAAAAGTAAAAATGATGGGTTATGTCCACGGGAATAAGAAGGGACAAGCCATTTGCTTGTGAATATGACAGATACAGAGTGTTTGAGTTCAACAGTGACTAGAACGGGAATGGAAAAATAGATAGTAGGGAAAAAGGTTGCACGAAGATCACTGGATCTAGCGTATCTGCATGTATGCTGAACCGAGAATTTCGCTTGCCATTCGACGCTTCTCCGGGTCCAGGTTCCATTCCTGGGGAGTGGATTCAACATATCACACCTGTCCTTCTCCCACGACCTTCACATACCGCTCCACTCTGAAAAATGATAGTACAATTCGGGGAGGAAATAATAGGGTGCGATGTGTGTATATCCGAGGGTTGGTGACTTCATGGAACGGGATGCATGGATGCGAAGACTATAGAAATGCGTCCTTGGGTAGTGTCTCTTTCACTTGTTCGAAGTTTGTGATTGCTCTCTCTAAATCCCAGGTGTTGCCATTGAGGCATTCTACGGCATAATTCACATTGAGCCTTGTCCGCGCGCATATCTGAAGAGCCAGATTCTTCTGTACTTCGGGCTGCGAGAGTATTGAAATCAATGTGATTTCATGAGGGTGTGTAGGTATCAGGACGTACCAAGGTGTTGAGCGCCTGTTGTTGTGCGAGAGGTAATGACGATATTGTGAAGTCCGTCGACTTTTGATTACCCCTCGACTTATCTTCCGCCTGAACCAACATCGGACCAACTTTCCACGCGCTGGGATCAGAATAACCTCGTATTGTCATCTGATCTGACAGAATGACTACATCCCAACCAGCCAACTTTGCTCTGGGAGCAGTCGTCAGCTTTCGATACGCATATCAAAATTGCAGCACCAACCTAGATCCTTCAACTGCTGGCAATAAAATAAATGATCGATCAAAGGAACGAAGTCCCTGTGACCTCACTGCGGATACAACAATTATTTATCAACGTGCACCAGGGGACTGGAAGCTCTAGACTCACCTTCCATAAACTCTCCATGAAGTGTCAACAGAAGTGCATTGCCCTGCCCATGAGGCACTGGGAACGCGTCAACTACGAATTTATGCATGGCACCTTGAACATCATGCTTCGTCTCGGGAAGAGCCCTTTGTGCTGCGATGATTTTGGCTGGTCCACTATGTAAGACCTCAATCATCTTGTCAACACTGACTTGAGGACGACTTAGATTCCTGGAGCCTCCGCCCGAATTATTGAGCCATGGTTCCCATGAAAGCTTCTTCTGGTTGGGTACTGTGTTATAAAGATTTTCTATGCGCGCGCGAATCGGAATGTTGGTAGAGCAACAATATGAGAACTTCGCCTGGGGGTCATAGACATCTAATAGGTCGCCCCTCTGCGAGTCGAACAGTTGAAAGAAGCTGGATCATGAATGAGAGCCCGCTACTGGGAAGGGCTGACGCGGAACTTACCGAAAGAGGAAGTTGCTGACGAGGATACCGTCCACGCCTGTGATAAATGAGGGCCCCATCTCGAATGGAAATGTCGTCGCACTGGGTTTTGGTACAACTGGCGCTGGACCTGGTCCCGCGTCATTCGTGAAACCAATTTGAGTAATCGCCTCCGAGTCTAGGACTTCAAGTCCGATGAAACGTCGAGCAATCTCACTAGTGTGATATTAGCATACCTCCGAGAACATAGACACACTAACGCACCCCCGATAACGGTCTCCACGTCCGTTCTTATATTCCATATCACGCAACGGTGTTCCTACGAGTACCAGCTCTCGCAAATGTTTCATCTTCATCTTATCCCTTCGAGCTCCGATGGAGTCAAGATCTCTCCAGGTCTTGAGAGCATTGCCCTGTAGCGAGAGATTTCGTAACTTGGGTAAATACCTATCGAGGTAGATGAGATGCATGCCAGAGAGATTGTTGTTCGCGAGAGATAGTGTTTGAACCTAGAGTGAATCAGTCACCATCGAGAAAATAGTGGAAGGTTCCACCCACTTCTGGTTTCAACTGGCCGGCGAGCTTAAAAATAACAGCTGCAGTACGAGCGTCGCCACCGTAGCCTGGGGGTGTCAAGGAATGTTTCTTAACAATCTCATCGTCGATTAAAGACTGGATTCGGCTCAATAAAGACTAAAATGAATATGCAATGAGGTGCGTACCTCGAGATTAAGGAAGCGGGTGTTCGTATCGTACCGTTGATCTACCAGCTTCCGCCACGCATCAACGGTACTTTGCTTGGGTTCGCCATGGTTTCTCCGTAACCGCCCTGCGAGAGTAGTTCGTGCAGCTCCACGGATTGAAAGAGGGTCGGATGGGCCAGGGTGTAACGCCGACGTCGGTCGAGTGGCAAGCTGAGTCGAGGCATCGGTAAGTGTTGCTTATCATGTTGGGGGAAAAAAGGAGGGTAACGAGAATGGAAGAAAGGATGGACGTCAGGAGCGCTGTGCATTGTGGCACCGACAGCCCAAACCATCCGTAGCCTTCCTGTGGGAAATGAAAGAATGAGTCGTGATAATTACCGGACGCTGTGAAGATCCAAGGGTCTGCTCCTTTGCTGTTTGTGGTCTTCTGCGGGTCTTTGGGGTAGTCTTCTTCCCGCCCTGCTTATTCTTTTCGCCATCACGCATTTGTGTGTCTTTATCTATCAAGCCGGCATTGCGAAGGGCGCTAGCCGCAATAGACCTTGACCCCGAAGCTGGAGTGGGACTGGAGAACATGAGAATGCAGGAGGGTGTAGATGGTGGTTGACAACAAAGAGTAGTTAATGAGCAAGCGCAGACAGCTGAGTCAAAAAGGCAGTGTGAATCTGGGATCCGGCTTTTCCCACGCTCAGCGTTTCCGCGTTCCACCATCTATGGACCCACAGATTACAATAGCCGCTCGAGAACAAACCATCTCGATTCATTCGCAATCTAATGCACAGTCAAAAAAGGTGTCTACGTTAATAATAATCCATACACAGCACAATGAGCTACCCTTCCGTCTCCGATAAATCGGATTCCTCCGAGAGTAAGCAAGGTCCTTGATAGATACCGTCGCGTTCTAGCAGCTGAGGCACAGTCAAGACACCTTCGTTTTGGTGGATCACGACTGCTGTCCCGGCCATATTGTGTCCTTCATCCAACGTGTCACTCGCACCATGGTATTCTCCTTGTGAACACTGCCGAACACCCTCGCTCCACGCGGCCTCGTACAGTGATGACAGCTCAAGTTCTAGTGCCATGGCATGAGACAGAGAAGGTGTCACGGGAACTGACGGCGGTGGTATATCCCATTCATTGCAATCACCTAAAGGCGGAGTCTTCGGAATATGACGAATTTCAATGACATCTGCTGGAACACACGCATCTGCCCGACCCATCGTGATTACGCCCGTATCTGGCATTGTCCCAGAAATGTCATATATATCGTTGACAATAGTTCTTTTCTCCGACCCTTCTCGTATATCCGAAAAGGGAATGATTTCAACCGGGGAACCTCTGGATTCGCCAAAACAATCATCCGAATCGAGCCAAGAATCCAGGTGCAAAGGCATAAAACCAGAACCCATAACCATATTGAAAGGTAACTTTGTCGTGTCCGAGCTCTCGGCCACAGGAAGCGAAGATTGAGTGTATAACGTATCGTCCAAAGATTCGTCGCAGGGGATATCGCTTGGTGGAAGATCGCTGTCAGGGGCAGCGAGAATTTCCTGAACCTCCACCATTTCTTCACTAGTCTCTGTTGGCTTCCCCCCCCTCCTACAATCCATTCGTAGACCCATTATTACGCCAATTTCCTCCCAAGGATCAGAATAGTCTAACAGGTTCTCGAAACATTGATTCACGAATAGGTCGTCAAGTGCTTCCTGCCCGCGAGTGGGGCCATTCGACGGGTTGCTGCATCTGCCGACTGTTCCAATCGTTTCTATCTTTTCAGGCTCCGAAATGGGCCTTCTTGATTCTCGATGAGCGCTGTGTCCTTCACTCCCAAACGAGGAGATAGATGATGTATCCTCATAGTCACATTCTTGCTTTGTTGCTGGTAGTGATGAAGCATCAGGGAACACACAGTCAACACTTCCAAGTAGGTTCATTACTCCAAACTCTTCGGATGGATCAACCGTGGGATCCGAATGGTAACCATGTCCATCAGTGTCAGTATCGAGTGTTAGTGGTTGTACTGAGTACATGCCCGTCTTTGCGCCGGTTGAATCTTCAGGGTCCTCGGAGAGAGCCAGCATAGGCGAATATACCCTTATTACTTCAGAAGCCAGTTCATCATGTGGAGATTGAGACTGCGGTTTTGAAAATTGTGAATAGACGAAGAAAAAGAAATAGGCAAACCTCACCTCAAGTCCACAGTCCTCAGAATTACCGTCAGCTCCCAGGGGTGAATCAGGATTGTGACAAACATGGGACGAGGGTGGAGATTCCAATCGAATGCGTTTTCTTGGGGGACACAACCCCGCCAAGTCAGGCATGGCAAGTATACGGCTGATCGCAAAGTTCGAAGATGTAGCTTCCGTTCAGTTGTAAATCCAAACATCAAAGCTTCATTCTTGGTGCTCGAGGAACTCACACTCAAGAAAGTCTATCTTCTGAAGTAACCTGGACCTGGTCGACTTGATGGAAGGTTCGATTGCTGTAGATCCCTGAGAATCGCCAGTGGATGGCGTAAAACACCTTTCCCTTTTCTTGCGTCCACATAACTCTAGAGTGTGGGCCGACGTGGGCAGAGTTTTAGTCTCGGTCGTTTTCCTCGCATGTTCGAGCTGAATTGACTTCCGCGTCGCGACTGAATGATTGGATAATGAAATGACTGCTCTTTCACAGCGAGGGGGCGCGCCTAAGGCTTTAGATAGAATATTTAGTCGCCTGCGACCGAAGAAGTCCTTCTGGATTCGCCCTGTTTTGTCTCTTGACCTGGCTTTTGCGGCGTTCCTAAATGCAATATCACTTTTCAGTTTTTTAAGGGAAGTGAGGTAATTGGCGTGATACCTTCTTCCACCGGTATAATTAGCACCGACCATGAGTCCCGCGGCAATTATCACGAGTGTAAAAATACACGGAGACCTGAACAAGGAAGCGCAAACCACGGGAGTGAAAGATTCTGTCACTCACCCAAACACGGCACTGGGCAACATGACCAAATATCCTGGACCCTTCCTCTTCAATCAACATCATTGTGGATAACATCTGAAAACAGAAGATAATTCCATATGCAGCACACAGAAGGTGGAACAGGCAGATTTCTTGCTCATAGGGACAAACAAGCTACAGGATATAATTCCACCACTCCCATTTATCCACTTGTTGGTCAGAAGCTTATTGGTGTACTAGTGTTTCATTTTTATCAGGCCCATCTCTTCAGCATGACATTCAACTGCTCTCTCCTGGTCTGTGGTTATTTTGTACCATACATGGTGATTCTTAACATTACTACTGTTGAAAGCAAAGCATACAATGAGCACACATGGTAGTGTACAATATAGGAAACACTTGCCTTGCTAGTTGATACTGATGGTGAGCTAGAAACTTAGAGTTTGTTGCTTGTGAGAGCAAGTTAAAGAAGCAGAGAAAGTTATCATAATTGGCTATCTAAGTAGTCCTTATATACCATAGGGAGTGAGACTACACATACTACACTGACAAGTACATCAATGGATGCAGGTGGTTGCAATTGGAGAACTGTCAGCTATTCTATTGTACTAAATATAGATAGCATAATGGCAGTGTGCAGGTTTTAATACCACATAGCCTCATGTGATCAGTGCTTCTATGGTCAATGTATGGCCAGAGCAATGATCCAGTCTGAGTGCTAATGCACTAATTAGGTAGTATAAGTGAAATTAATATATAAATCACTAAAGTCGCACTGGGTCACTAAGATTACCAATACTAACTACTAGTGTGCTCGCAAACAAGTAGTGAAGGGGAAATAATCAGATAAGGAGATAGGAAATGAGTGGTTTGATAGCTAGCAAGGTAGTCTCACTAATAGATTTTGTATAGCTAGCAAGTGGGTGCTCACTAGTGGGGTGGTTGCTAGATGATGACAGACTGAGGTTGTTTATTGAAAGATAATAATGAATCCTAAATGATGGCTACATCACTATAGATAACAAGATAAAAAAGTCATGAGGATAGTTAACAGGCCAGTAGCTAGCTGCACTGTAGTTATACCCTCCTGATCTAGTGAACATATTGACTTGTACCCTCTTGATACAAGCTGCAATAAGAGCTCTAGTGACTGTTCATCAATCAACTTGCTAGATCCAATCTATAAAAATTCTCACTAATTCAATTCACTCTCTAAGCCTGAGGTCTCTATTGACTGAAGCTAATCCTTGGTTCACACTAGACTGGTCACTTAATAAATCACTTATATGTATGATCTATCACTAGATGAGCTGACAAGATTGCTTGCCCCACATGCTTGCTAGCAAGGGGTATTTATGTTGTAACGAGCGGCAGGGATCTAGAGTGAATATAAACACTCAGAATCGTAGAACGAGACTGAAATATATTGAATAAAATACCTAGAGTGAATATAAACACTGCCAGGTATATAAGTATGAATACTCTGCATATAACAAAGAGTATGCTCACCTCAGAATCATAGAACGAGACTGAGGTAGACAAAAGGCTACGAAAATGTATAAGGAATGTCTTATGTAATAGTGTGAAATGGAAAACATAAGGAGCGAAGAAAGTCTGTACTAACGGGTATATACAACACGCCCACTCAGGGAACAATCATTACATGAGACCAAGAGCACGAGTGAATGAAGGGAACTTAACCGGAGGGAGGGGTTTAGTGGGACCATCAGCAGGTTGCTGATCTGTAGGGATATAAGAGGTTGCAATAAACCCAGACTCGTTGTGATCACAGATGAAGCGATACTTGGTGTCGATGTGTTTTGTGCGATCATTGATGTTGCCAGTGGTAATCAGATTAATGGCGGACTGATTATCAGAACAAAGAGAGGTGGGAGTTGTGATAGGTAGATGAATAGATTCAAGTAGATTTCGAAGCCAGAGGGCTTCCTGACAGCCTGTAGCAGCTGCAATAAACTCAGCTTCAGTGCTAAAAGTAGACACACAAGCCTGCTTGTGAGATGCCCAGGTGATAGCCCCACCAGAGAGGCAAGCAATGTAGCCAGTGATAGATTTACGGTCCACACAATCGCCAGCCCAATCTGAGTCTGAATAGACAACTGGGTCATCAGGTTCCTCCTCAGCCCGATAAACAAGCTTGTAGTCGGAGGTGCCTCGTAGGTACCAGAAGATGCGCTTGACAGCCTTAAGATGAGCATGACCAGGGGCAGCCACATGACGAGACACAACGCCCACTGCAAAAGCAATGTCGGGGCGAGTGCAGACCATAGCATACATGAGTGAGCCAATGAGGCGTTGGTACTCTGTGATGTCAACTTCTGGCTTATCAAGGACTGGGAGCATAAGACTATTCTCCATGGGTGTCTTGACCGGGTGGCAGTTGGCCATATCATGACGCTCAAGGATATCCTCAATGTATTGCAACTGCGAAAGGGTGACTTGTTCTCGATCATCACTTTGCATCACTTCCATTTGAAGGATCCACTCTGCTGCCCCAAGGTCCTTCATGTCGAAGTGGGATTCAAGGGCGGACTTGGTGTGCTCAATGATGCTGAGGTCACCAGAGAAAAGAAGGAAGTCGTCAACATATACAGCGATGATGATGAGGGAGCCATTGTTGTCCTTGACAAATACACCATGGTCGGCATCACTACGGGTGAAACCCATGGACTCAAGTGCTTCCCGGACCTTCTTATACCACTCACGTCCAGCTTGTTTAAGCCCGTAGAGTGCATGGTTAAGTCGCCAAACATGGTCATCTGGAGCATCTACACCAGGAGGTATCTTCATGTAGATTTCCTCACTGAGATCTCCATTTAGGAATGCTGCCTTTGCATCCATTTGGTGAATGTACCAGGAGTTCTTTGCAGCAAGAGCGAGGAGGGTCTGAATTGTGGAGTGCCTGGTCACGGGGGCATAGGTTTCGTTGTAGTCAAGGCCTTCCACTTGTGAGAAGCCTTGAGCGACTAAGCGAGCCTTGTAGCGTTCTACCTGACCATTGGGGCCAAGTTTTCTCTTAAACAACCACCGGCAGCCCACAATGCGACGATTCTTCGGCTTTCCAACCTCTGTAAACAGCTCCTTCCTCACAAACTCCTCTAATTTGACAACTGTTGCCTTTTTCCAAAAAGGTGCATCAGGGCGACTCATGGCCTCTTCATACATGAGCGGGTCCCTGTCTAGTGATGTGTTTCGTGCGGTTTCATCGCCCACTGAAGTCTGACTAGACTCTGAGGCTCTCTTCTCCAACTGGGGAGAACCCTCATCTTCCACCTCTTCTACAGTTGTTCTTCGCTTCGGTGCGGCCGTTTTTTGCTGGTATGAACTGCGTTGATATTTGGGATCATCATCCCGTGCGGGCGCTCGGCGATTTCAAAGAGAACGACGGATTTCGGGAGGTGGAACAGCAACCGGGTAGGAAGGAAAAGGGGTGGTTGAGTCTGCGATGTTTCCGGTGGTGACAGGCACGGTCGAGGTGCGTACTGGCGTTTTTGAGGTCGAGAAATCCGATTCTGAAATCGGTTTGGCAATACGAGTCAGCGTTGTCGCTGTAGGGTGTGTGGAGTGATCAGATGGGGAAGTTAGGGGAATCGAGTGCTCAGATCGATCAACGGCACGCGTAGTTAAAGTCTTGGGGGCGTTCGATGCGTCCGAAACGTCGCTATCCAACGTTGAAGGTTTCGTGGCGTTTGGTGCAGTCGTTGCCGAGATATCCCTTTCCAAAGTTTCCCCCTTTTCATCTGTCTCCTCCTGAACATCAAAACTCGCATTTTCATTGTCCTGACCCTCTTGGTTTCCAGGAAATGGGTCAATGACCACTCTAGTACCCTCTACTTCACTTCCCTCATCAAAACGGACATCCCGCAATTCGAAAAGTCGACCTGAAGGTTGATGCAAGAGGATGTAGGCCTTCCTTCGGGGTGAATAGCCCAAATGCACACAGTGCAAGGACTTGGAGCCGAATTTCGACTGTTTAGCCTTTGGGATGAGGGCGTAGGCATCACATCCGAACACTCAAAGGTGAGCTATGGATGGTTTGTTCCCAGTGTAGGCCTGGTGAGGGGTGACATCGTCGTCTAGAGCACGAGTGGGAACTCGGTTGAGGATGTAAGCTGCATAGGTTGCAGCATGAGGCCAGAGACTCTCAGCGAGCCCAGATTCCTTGAGCATGGCACGAGCCATATCAAGGATGGTGCGGTTGATGCGTTCAGCTGAGCCATTTTCTTGGGGAGTGTCAGGGTTCGTGATTTTGTGGTGGATACTCCGTGAAGTGAAATATTGCTTCAACGAATCTGACATGTACTCTCCACCTCCATCAGAGCGGAAATAATTCAACCTGTGCCCAGTTTCCACCTCAGCACGCTCAATAAGCTTCTTGAGGTGCTCCTCCGCTTCTCCCTTCGACTTCAGCAACACAACTTTAAGGTGGTGCGAATAGCCATCAAGGAACGTCATGAAGTAGTGTTCCCCACTCCTACCATGTGGCTTGATGGGGCCTACAAGGTCCGAGTACACTCTGTGCAGCACAGAGGGGTTCCGGACATCAGACTCCTTCGGGATTTGAGTCCTGGTCTGTTTACCCTTGAGACAAGTTTTGCAGGTACCCGAATCATGGCTGTTTTCATCAGAGAGATGCATGCCTTTCACCATCTTCTGCTGGAAGAGCTTCTTGACCGATCTGGGCATAATATGGCCAAGGCGTCGGTGCCATGTTGCAAGTGAGCCAGATGAGGTATCGATAGTGGTTGTGAGTGCAGTGCAGCCGGGAGGGTGAGTGTTGGGTGTCTGATTGATGATGTCGATATCATTTATTAGTGCATCTGTGTCATCAGCAGTTGTGATATATGCATGTTCAGGAGTATAGGGGATAGCATTGAGGATGTAGAGGTTGTTCTCCTCTCGAGCAGTTGCGATAACGTGGCCTGACTTGATGAGTTGACACCCGGTGCTGGTGAACTCAAGTTTGTAGTTGTGTCGACTAAGGGTTGATATGGAGAGAAGGTTCCCGCTGAGATAAGGTACATGATAGACATCAGGGATGATGTAGTTGGACTCTCGACCATTTGCAGAGACTGTGAATTGAATCTGGCCAACACCAATGGCATGGATGAAGCATTCATCACCCAGCCAAACACGGCGTGGTTCTCGGAGCTCCTGATAGGTCATGAACCAATCACGACAAGAGCTCATGTGCGATGAAGCACCTGAGTCCACAATCCACTTTGATGACATCTCCTTTCTTGAAGCCAAAACCTCTGCCATGTAGAGCCTAATCACTTCCTCCTTCAACTCCTCTCCAACTACAGCTACCTTAGCATTCATGTCCCCTTCTTTCTTCTCTCCACCCTTCACAGCCTGGTCAGCCTTGAGTTTTCGGCACTCAGGTTTGATGTGACCCTTCTTCTTGCAATAGTGACACTTCAGCTTCTTCTTCGCATCAGTGTCGAAACCACCCTTATTTGCTTGCTTGCTCTTTCCAGGTTTGGTGTGTGCGATAAAAGCCACCTGAGAAGCTCCAAGTTTGGTGTTCTTCTCTTCTGTGAGGACCTGGTTGATAACAATATTGGTGGTGAGCAAAGAACTCCCACTTGTAGCAGGGTTAGAGTTGAGGATGGTGCGAAGTGTTGAGTAGGAGTCGGGGAGTGCAAGGAGCATGGCATGGGCAATGACAGCATCGGATATAGGTTCTCTGAGTGTCTGGAGAATGAATGCTTTATGACGGATGTCATTTAGCTGAGGTTCCATTGGCATTTTGTCAGAGAATGAGGCTCGAAATATCTCCTTGATAAGATATGCAACTGTGTTCTGACCCTTCCCTTCGTAGCGACGATTAAGCTTATCCCAGACATCAGAGGCAGATACAGCGTGAGTGACTCCACTTAGAGGTTCATCCTTCAGCATGAGTGTAAGCTGTGCCTTTGCCTCTCTATCACGACCCTTCCATGCATCAATGGCAGCTTTATTTGCGGTGATGACATCTTTGTCTGAAGCAGTAGTAGCTGCAGGACAAGACTCTGTGCCGTCAACCACTCCCATCAGTCCTCGTAGCTCAAGTACTGTGGAAATCCGGAACTTCCATGTCTGGAAGTTAGAGCCATCGTTATCAAGTGGTGTGATGTCGTAAAGGCAATTAGATCCACTGATCTGAGAAGATCCAGGTGCAGTGGACATTGTGGGAATTTAGGGGAATGAGTGTGGGTGTGTGAACGAGTGCGATATGAGTCTGGTTTAGATTTACAGGCAGGCGGGGCCCATAACCTGTTGTAACGAGCGGCAGGGATCTAGAGTGAATATAAACACTCAGAATCGTAGAACAAGACTGAAATATATTGAATAAAATACCTAGAGTGAAATATATTGAATAAAATACCTAGAGTGAATATAAACACTGCCAGGTATATAAGTATGAATACTCTGCATATAACAAAGAGTATGCTCACCTCAGAATCGTAGAACGAGACTGAGGTAGACAAAAGGCTACGAAAATGTATAAGGAATGTCTTATGTAATAGTGTGAAATGGAAAACATAAGGAGCGAAGAAAGTCTGTACTAATGGGTATATACAACAATTTATACATTGCAGGACTAACTAGATTACAAAGAAAGAAGTAGTAAAATATTGGAATATTGGACTGTTGGACTGTCACTAACTGCCCTATAACCTGGGTTGAGGGCTCGCTAGGCCAATCAGAAGCCTATCTAGTTGTTTTTGATATGTGTCCATATGGACAGTACTCTTGTGAGCTATGATACCTAACTACTTCTGTTGGTAGCTAGGGGCAGTAGCATATGACATCAGGCCATCATGTATACCTAAATATTATCTTTACTCCAACAGGCAACTGATAGTTACTGGTTGCTCAATAGCTAACTGGCAGATCTCTATTGGTGCTTAGAATGGCTTGATAGTGCCTTGCAAGCTATCAGGCTCACAAGATATCTCACTAGCCAGTTCTTCCAATGTGTGTCTTGGTTTAATTCTAGGGGGTTAACTAGTGTGGCTGTGCACTGACTAATCACTAGACTTGAACCATAGCTAGAGTATTATGTCACAAACCAGTCTTAATGAGTTGATTTGTTATGACCTTCCTAAGTGATCAACTCAGGTTGCAACAAGTGATGAAGACTTGAGGGCGATGAGAGAGAAGAGAAGGGGAATCAACGAGTTGGTAAAGCATAAGGAATACAGCAGAGTATCTAGGTGTATATATACTACTGGGGTATTCCTACTGGAGAGTCTATAACAGCGGCTGAGTAAGTATGACATAGTAGCTGAGTAAACAATGGAGCGATTGCAGGTAGAGAAGTAGCGGAAGGGTAACAGGTCCATGACAAGTGGGGCACTGATAGGAATGGATGGATATTATAGTACACGATAGCCCCAAGGGAATATAACATTACCCCCTTTTTATGCTCTGTGACCACACAGTTACCCTACAATGAATCATGCGAGGTCTTTCTTGGTGGATCCTGCATAGAACTTGTCGTTGACCGTGCTGTGTGCAATGAATAACTTGGCGTGATCCGGTCCTCCTGCAAACATGGCAATCTTGATGCCTTTCATGGTGCCCCAGGTGTTGGGCTTGTCAATAAGTAGGGTTGCAAGGATGTGGTCAACGTATTGTTTGTTGAGTTTTCCGTTGTCGAGGAGTGTAGTAAATGTACTGGGGAATTCCCATTCCCTAACTTCCTTCGGGCCTACTCTTTCTGGTGCTGTCAGGAAGGAGAGCATGTTCTCAACTTCCAGGGCAATGGCTGGGATGCGTTCGGTTTCTTCTTTATCCTCTCTTTTCTCCCTATCCATCTTTCCGGACCTCCTGGCTTTCCTGCTCTCCAGGGGGTATGGGTCTGTACCCATGAGGAGTTGTGCTAGCTTGACCGCTCCTTCTTCTTTGTTGTTGCCGTCATAGTGTATGAGGACTAGTACCTCCGATAGGATAGAGCATAATGACAGCAGTTTTCCTCCAATGTCTGCATCGATAAAGTCTTCCATGTTATGGACCCAGGGACTCACGTCCTAATTCCTGAGGGCCAGAACCTTCTCAGAGTCATCTCTGGGCACACCTCCGATTACAGGCTCACACCTCTTCCCCCTGTCTACGATTACAACGAACTTAATGCAGTTCTACAACGAGCTATGCATGTGGCTCCCTACCGCCACATAATCGGAGATGGCAAAGTCCTTAGCACATATCCAATGTGCTGGATGGCAGCCATTGAGAATGGATGGCACCCCTATCCGGTCACGGATAATTGTACAACCTGGCGACATCCTTACATGTTCTATGACAAGCAGGAACTTCCTGGAGTTCTTGCTGCGCTCATCGAGTCAGGAGAATACGGGCATCACTATCCGTTGCAGCCTTGGCTGTTCGACGACGTGTCTGATGCTTCTTCTGACTCCTCAGAAGATGTACCACTCCATGCTATTGCCTCCTATTACCAGGAGATGTCCTCAGAGATCGTCCCATACAATCTCTTGTCCTCATCCTCGTCCTCCTTGGCTTCCTCGTCCTCCTCCGCAGCGCCTACGCCTCAGGAGTCCTCCACGGGCTTCCCCACCTCATCCGAACGTTCTACTGTCTCAGAGAATGATGACTCGGAGTAGATAGAACGTTATAGTAGATCATGGACTACGATCTAGATACAGACTGACTCAACGAACGCTCTGTAGTGTACTAGTAGTTTCTCTCGATCGATCGATGACTCGGACAGACATTTATGACTCGTAAATACAGTAGTACACAACAACCTTGGACTTGCATAAATAGGCGTAGACTACAGGATCAAAAACTTCAAGTTTTTGATTCTCTTCTGTTGTAACTTAACCGTTACCCGTCTAATCCAAGATTGGTCGACTTTAACTTCTAACCCTCTGAAGTTAAGGACCCATAGTTGCGACGCTTCAACGCTATTGGTTGCTGGCTATACTTTGGTATCGTCACTTCGCCAATTCACCTATTAGCAGGCTGGTTAAGGATCTCGGTCCTCAATTAGCTAGGCGCCTCCTAACTTAGGTCTAGGAGCCTGCTGAACCATAACATTCCAGGTCAACCTGTATGTCTTCTATATGGTCGATGGCTTGGTTGTGTCTCCTTTGTCCTCGGGTTGCTGCTTGGATTCGTGGTGAAATCGCGGTTAAGACCAGTTGTATGTCTTTCATTGCTGATTTCGCTGCGGATACTGCTTTCTGTATGTTGGAGATGTCATTGATGCAGCTCAGCATCTCGTTGATGGATGCTCCTTTCCTGTGTTCTGTGATCATCTGAGTGACCGACGAGGTGACTTCGTCCATGGTGACGTCTTGGGTGATGGAGTTGTGTGCTTGTGGTTCCTCAGAGTTGAGGAGTGAGGCAACGGATTGGTGGTTCTTGGTGGATGACATGGTTCGAAGTGTATGGTTGATGATTGGTTTTGGAGTCTTCTGCCCCCCTTTTATAGGTTTTCCTTGCTCCACAAGGGACTTCCTGTATGACTCCAGTGTCTCCTGTGCATTTCCTAATGAGGATGCAGGTATCCATGAGTCATGTTCGTCTCCATACCCCTTCCAATGTACCAGGTATTGTGTTCCTCTGCCCCTTTTGCATTCTCCTCGGATTTCTTCTACCTCGTATTCTTCTTCTTCTCCAATTAGTACTGGTGGCGGTGGTGGTGGCATCTCTTGTCCCGTGTAGTTTGGAGTCCAGTGTGGTGTTAACAGCGCTTCATTGAATACATCGTGTATGATCCAATCTGTTATGGTTCAGCGGGCTCCTAGACCTAAGTTAGGAGGCACCTAGCTAATTAAGGATCGAAATCCTTAACCAGCCTGCTAATAGGTGAATTGGCAAAGTGACAATACCAAAGTATAGCCAGCAACTGATAATGCTGAAGCGTCGCGGTTATGAGTCCTTAACTTCAGAGGATTAGAAGTTAAGATCGACCAATCTTGGATTAGACGGGTAACGGTTAAGTTACAACAGAAGAGAATCAAAAACTTGGAGTTTTTGATCCTGTAGTCTACACCTATTTATGCAAGTCCAGAGGCCATCTGTGTACTACTGTATATACAAGTCATAAGTGTCTGTCCGAGTCATCGATCGATCGAGAGAAACTACTAGTACACTACAGAGCGTCCAATGAGTCAGTCTGTATCTAAGATCGTAGTCCATGATCTACTATAATGTTCTATCTACTCCGAGTCATCATTCCCTGAGACAGTAGAACGTTCAGACAAGGTGGGGAAGTCCATGGAGGACTCCTGAGGTGTAGGCGCTGCGGAGGAGGACGAGGAAGCCGAGGAGGACGAGGATGAGGATGAGAGATCATAGGGAATGATCTCCAAGGACATCTCCTGGTAATAGGAGGCAATAGCATGGAGTGGTACATCTTCTGAAGAGTCAGAAGAAGCATCGGACAAGTCATCGAACAGCCAAGGCTGCGACGGATAGTGATGCCCGTATTCTCCTGACTCGATGAGCGCAGCAAGAACTCCAGGAAGTTCCTGTTTGTCATAGAACATGTAGGGATGTTGCCAGGTTGTACAATTATCCATGATCGGATAGGGGCGCCATCCATTCTCAATGGCTGCCATCCAGCACATTGGATACGTGCTAAGGACTTCGCCGTCTCTGATTATGTGGCGGTAGGGAGCTGCATGCATAGCTTGTTGTAGAACTGCATTAAGCTCGTCACAATCATAGACAGGGGGAAGAAGCATGAGCCTGTAATCGGAGGTGTGCCCAGAGATGACTCTGAGAAGGTTCTGTCCCTCAGGAACTAGGATATGAGTTCCTGGGTCCATAACACAATCTTCTGGTAGTTTCAGGCAATAGGCCGATACTCCTACTTGTTTGGTGATTTGGAATGGTCTGTATCTTTGGTTGTTTAGCTTCTCCATGGGTCTGTTGGTCTTGATGTTTGTCCCTTCGAGCCACACCCATTGTCCCATAGATAGTTCACGTCTCTTGCCTCTTCTACCATTATGGTTTCGCTTTGTTTCATCTCCTTTTGTTGTCAAATGCTCCAATACTTCCCTCCTGATTGCTGTTAGGTCTCGGATGAATTCTTCTACCGCTGGTGTTTTGGAGTCTGCAGATAGGTTTCCTTTCCACAGATGTCTTCCATAATTGATGTAGAATGGAGAGTGTCCTGTGGCGCTGTGCTGTTTGTCGTTGTACTGGAATTCTGCTGCTGCTAATCAGTCTGCCCAGTCATTCTGTCAATAGTTCACATAGTGTCGTAGGAATGCTTCAACTTCCTGGTTGATGTGTTCTGTTTGTCCATCCATCTGGGGGTGGTATGCTGTGGATAGTCTTCTATCGATCCCTAGGGCCTTGCATAAGTTCTCCATGAATTTTGCTACAAACTGTGGTCCTCTGTCACTGATGATTACGTTTGGGATGCCGTGTAGTTTCCAAATGTGATCCCTGTATAGTTTTGCTAGTCCCTTTGAGCTTAGGGTGGTTGTGGTTGCGATGAGTCGGATCATTTTGGAGAATCTGTTGACTACTACCAGGATCGCGTCTGCTCCTTTGGACATTGGTAGTGGTCCGATCATATCGACTGTGATTTTGGTCCATGGGCCTTCTGCCGGAGGTATGGGATGTAGTGAGGTTGTCTTCTTGTGGCATAGTACTTTGTTTCTTTGGCAGCTGTCGCATCCTTCCACAAACTTCTGTACATCCTTCTTCATTGCAGTCCAGTAGTATGACCTCTTGAGGAGGTCCAACATCCTCTTCTGTCCTGGGTGTCCAACATTGGGTGGGTTGTGGTGTTCTGTGAGGATTTTCTCTCAGAGGTCTGCATTTGTGGGAATGCATATTCGGTTGTCTTGGTACATTATTCCATTGATTGTAACCGTGCGTAGAGGTTCTTCTTTTGCCCATTTGTACACTTGTCCGTCAAGTCATCCCTTCCTTATTTCCATGCTCCATTCTTCTTTTGGGGTGATCTGGTAGTTTTCTGTTCGGAATATTCGGATGGGCGGTGTCAGGTCAGTCCTTCTGACAAATATGTTCTCCTTTAGCACTGTGACTTTTGGTTCGGGTTCTTCATCCCCTTGTAATCTCCTGGATAGGATATCCACTTTGGTATTTGTCTTTCCTGGGATGTGTTGTAGTGTGAAATTGTAATCTTGTAATCTGAGGTACCATTGGGCTTGTCGTCCATTGAGCTTCTGGGGTTCCTTGTAGTACTTCAGGTTCTCATGGTCTGTCCAGATTTTGAATGGTTCCTTGGCTTCCAGTAGGTACTGTCTCCATCTCTTGAGGCCTTCCATGATGGCGAGTAGTTCTTTGTCGTAGATCTTGTAGTTCTTCTCTGCTGGGTTCATGGTTCTTGACATGAACACTATTGGGTGCCATTTGTCGTGTTGGAGTTGGGAGAGTACTCCTCCTACTGCGTATCCCGATGCGTCTACTTCCATCCTAAACTGTCCTTTGTCTTGTGGTAGCGCCAGTACTGGTTCTTCCGTTATCCTCTTCTTAAGTTCTTCAAATGCCTGTTGTTGCTCTTTTTCCCACATCCATCCTGCATTACCCTTGACCTTGTGTAGTGGTGCTGCAATTGCGCTGAATCCCTTGATGAATCTTCAGTAAAAGTTTGCAAACCCTAGGAACGACTCCACTCCTTTGATGTTTGTTGGGGTTGGCCAGTTTCGTACTGCTTCTATTTTCTCCCCCTCCATCTTTACTTTGCCATCTCCCACGATGGTGCCTAGGATTGGTATTTCTGTAGCATCGAACATGCACTTTGTCCTCTTGAAGTATAGGTTGTGCTTTTCAGCTATCTCCAGGAATCTGCATGTCCGTTCTGCTAGTTCTTCCTTCATCTTTCCTGGTATCACAAAGTTGTCCATGTAGTTGATTAAGATGCCCTCTTGTAGTAACTGCCTGAATACACAGTTCATCATCTGCTGGAATGTCCCTGGAGAGTTGCACATTCCAAAGAACATGACTGTTGGTTTGAATAACCCCTCATTCGTTATGAACACTGCTTTCCACTCATGTCCCTCCTTTATCCTGATGTTATTGTAGCCCCATATGATGTCCAGTTTGTTGAAGTACTTTGCGTCTTTTAGCTTGTCAATGACTTCTTCTATCAGGGGTAATGGTGTTTTGTCCTTGATCGTATGTTGGTTCAACTTCCTGTAGTCCTGACACAGCCTCTTGCTGCCATCCTTCTTGGGTATAAAGAAGCATGGTGCGGCATATGGGGATTTAGATGGCCTGATGCATCCTGAGGCGAGATTTTCCTTTACAAATTCTCGGAGCTCTTCCTTTTCCTTGACCGTCATGGAGTACACCTTGGCGTTCATGTCTTTGGGTGCTGTTTCTGTTAGGTTGATTTCGTGATCCCATTCGCTTGGTGTCGGTAGTTTATCGAAATTCTTCTTGTTGAACAGGTGCGTGAATTGTTGTAGATATTGTGGTAGGTCCTCGGCTTTCGTGGGGTCTGTGGTTTTTTCGATGTCGTCTTTGACTTCCTCCGTTTTTATCGATCAATTGTGGGTCTTCCAGTTTCTGTGTTGTATACTGCATCCTTCCGGGCATCTCGTAAAATTGATCCGTCCGGTCTTCCAGTCTATTTCCGGGTTGTGCGCCATGATCCAATCGTGACCTAAGAATAATTCCGCTGATTGGATGTCCGATATCTGTGCTTCCATGTGTTCCGTGTGGTTTCCAATTGCCATCTCGAATATGGCCTTTTCCGTGACCAGCTTCTGGGTTGTTCCATCCACATTGTACACCATCCTCGGGTTTTCCAGTGGTGTCGTGGGTAGTTGTAATTCTTTCACAGTTTGTCTGCCAATGCATGTGTCCGTGCATCCTGTGTCAATGATTGCTTCGACTTTCTTCGTTCCTGTCTTGGTTGTAATTGTTGGTTTGATCAAAAGTTCTCATGCACCTTTTCTTCTTTGTGGAATGACGTATGATTTAGAAGAAAAGTTAGATACATGGGGTCTCGATTTCGCACTCAATTGGACCCTTCGACAAAACCCTGCTCGGTTCCCTCTTCTTCGTCATTCTCTGTTCCCCTGTTCTGGGATTTCTTTGGTGCCCTGCAATTCCTGGTGATGTGGCCATTTTTTCCACAGTTGAAGCATCCTCCTCTCTTCTTCTTTGGCTTTCTGCATTCCTTTGCGATGTGTCCGCTGATGCCGCAGTTGTAGCATTTGGGTCCTCTGGACTCCTGTTGTCCTATCTCCATGGGTTGTCCCATTCCTCCGTATGTGACACCTGTTGTAGTGTGCCTGTCTCTGGACTCGGTTGACTCGTATCCTTTTCCCACTGATAGGATTGCTTTGACCCATTTGTCATAAGTGTGTGGCATCCCTTCTGCCGGATATCCCAGTATGGTCTTGATTATGTCCGGGCATACGTTCCTTTTGAGAAGGAAAAGTGTGTGTGCATCATCTGTGCGGGCTTTGATCTTGAGTACCCTGAATTCCACAAGGTAGTTGGCGGTGTTTTTGTTCCTTTGCTTGAATGTTTCAATCTTCCATTCCGCTTCTGGTTGTTCCATGTGATCTCCGAATGTGGACACCATCTCTTACGAGAACTCGTCCCAGTTAATTGTGTCATCTGCGCCTCCCAACTGTGCAAGTTTCATTGAGGCAAATTGTCCTGCTGTCCCTCCCCTGAGGCGTGCGAGTACTGCTGTGGCCCTGTTGTCGGCCCCTTCAATTCTGTTGAACTTCAAAAATAGCAAGGTGGCTCTCCACCAATCTTTGAATTTACTTCTGGTTCCATCAAAGAACCCTGGTTCCGGTACGAGCGATTTTCCGTGGCCTACTGCAGGCGCTGCTGGTGCTATTTCCTGGTCAGACATTTCTTCTGTGTCACTGTCTGTGTAGTCGCTTTCTGTGTCTGGTGGTCCATTGGTGTTATCATTGCCCTGTAATTCTTCATCTGAGAATTCTTCTTTGGTGGTTTCTTCTTCTGATGTGGTCTCCTCCTCTGAGGTGGTTTCTTCTGCTAGTGCTGGAGTCGGTTCTCTGGTCCTGTCTCTAGAAGCAGGTCCACTAAGGCTCATACATAATGGCCTTCTTCTGCAAGGTGAGTTGTAAACGCTTTACCAAATGTTATGACCTTCCTAAGTGATCAACTCAGGTTGCAACAAGTGATGAAGACTTGA
>QFDT01008114.1:0-14701 GCA_003315915.1 Macrolepiota dolichaula | reverse complement strand
GGTTCTGGGTTTTGACCGACTATAACAGAAAACAAGTGGTACTCGTCATCAGGGGTGAGTTCTACGACCATTGGAGTATTGTTCCCTCATCCTCACAATTCACAGGCACCGTATCTCTGAACGAAATTGCCGTCGATCTGACATGTAATCCAAAACCTTTTTACCCTGCGCAACCCCAAGATGATATCGACGATGAGGATGAGGATAATGACGAGGAAGAACATGAAACCAAACCAAAACGCTCACCACTCAAATTCTTCCGTAGGAAATCCAAAGACCGTGAGCCTAAGAAATCCACGCCTTATTTCGTGCATTCCGGAATGTTGCGTATGGCGAAGGCCATGGGTAACGTGGGCAAACCTGTTCATGTAGCCGTTCAAGATGCTTTGTATCGAAACCCCGGTTTCGGTGAGTTTCTCCGTTGTATAGGTGTGACACTCTCTGAACGACTTGCAGAACTGGTACTCTGTGGACACAGTCTCGGCGCAGGTGTTGCGGCTATCTTGGGAATGGTAGGCTCCATCCAACTTTTGACTCGCCAGCTTACTGAAATATACTTCTTGTAGATGTGGGCGGATGTATCGACACGCCTTACGGTTGCCTCGAGCGGCTTGCCCGCCGGACGGAGTGTATCTGTATACTGTTTTGCACCACCGTACGTCTGACAAAACCCTTATCTTTTATATCACGAGCGGTGCTCATGACGCTACTCCTAGTGCTCTCACCGATTCCACATTGGGCCGCCTGGCTCAGAACATGATCACATCTATCGTGAACTCCAACGACGTTGTTGGGCGGCTTTCGCTCGGTACTGTGCGGGACCTGCGCAACGCGGCACTCTGGCTCTGCGAAGCAGAGGAGGGGAAACACAAGTACGGGCAGAATGGTGAGAAGTTGAACGAAGACGGATATTCAGCCGTTACAAAGCGCGCCAAGAGGTACAAGGAGAATGGCGATCGAAGCAAGGAGGATATGGATTGGTTGATTGCGGTGAGGAAGACGTTGGAGGCTAATATGCATGGTCAGACTATGTTCCCACCCGGACGCGTGCTCTGGGCGATGAGGGACAGTGATCTACACCCTGCGCACCGAGTGCAACCAACACAAGGGAATGATGGTAAGGGTAAAGGCCAGGACAAGCTAAGGTTGTTTGAAGTTATGGATGTCGAGAAAGTGTTTGATCAGATCGTGTTCGCGAAGAATATGCTTAGGTGTGTAACAACCTCCCTGTCCGC
This sequence comes from Macrolepiota dolichaula, assembly GCA_003315915.1. Lineage (NCBI taxonomy): Eukaryota > Fungi > Basidiomycota > Agaricomycetes > Agaricales > Agaricaceae > Macrolepiota > Macrolepiota dolichaula. The sequence goes on along the minus strand of QFDT01008114.1, from coordinate 13,466 downwards.
CGCCTTGAACTGCTTTTTCTGATTCGTTATCATCAGTGCACACCAACCCCACAACTACGATAGCGTTCTCCATGATTTGCTGTAATTTTCTTTTACCCTTCTGTCGTGTTTTTTCAGGCATACTTACGCTACCGTCTTAAATACTATTGTGAACATTCTATTCACGTTTGAACTCTGTATATTAGTCTCGTTTAATTTTTGTATATACCAATCCACCATGTTATGCCCATTATGACTTGTCCCACCTTCAGATTAACTATCTCAAAACGATCTTCATCAATGTCTCACACAAGTCCCGTGGAACACCCGAGGGCCAAGTACGAAAGATTTCATCAACAAATTCGACTTCGTGGTTTTCACCTTAGTATGTGCTCAAGTAGCCGCAGGTCCTGTAAATTCAAATACGTGCTGCTTCACTTCTATTATTTGAGTTGTGAGTCCGGATATCTTCTCTTTTAGATGGATATAAAAGGCGTGATAGAGGGAGTGGTATATAAATAAAGAACGTGTGATCACGGCAGGTTGCCTCGTTCCTCCATGCAACTTAACCCTCCTCTACCAAAGTCATTCAAGGATGTCAGGGACTTTCCGCCCGAAAGCATTATTTATCGTAGTTACTGCTCGACAGTTGTAGCAATCGCACCCGACGTTATCCTCAAGTGCGCACAAAGTACGGCCGAGGAAGTCCATGCCACCCATTTTGCACGTCGCCACTTGTCAACTCTCGTGCCTAGGATTATTGGGGATCATCATCCAACACTTCGTCGAAGATTACCCTACTTTTGCATGGAACGACGTCCAGGTGTTTCGCTTGATAAAGTCGTTGAGACGATGACCGTCACCGAGCTTGATCACGCCGCTGATCAGCTCAAACATATACTTAAACGCATGTCCTCAATCAAATGCAAGTCCATCTCGGCGGTTCATGGTGGTCCCTTTCGCAACCCTTTCTTCCCTGAGATGTGTCGGCCAAAACAACCGTTTTCTTGCATTACCGAGTTATACGACTATTACCGTGATATACTACTGTGGTGTTCAACAGAGGAGTGGCTCGATTCTTTCATTGGACGTTTTCCGCGAAATGACGCCGTGCACTTTGTTCATGGAGATTTGAAGCCCCCGAATATCATGGTGGATGGTTCGACCATTACTGGTATCATTGATTGGGCCAATGCTGGTTTTTATCCTTCGCATTGGGAGACTTGTATCATGCATGAATGGCGATCTCCTGGCTGGAATCATATCATGGAGCGTGTATCTCCTTTTGAGCCCCGCTGGACAGAGATACTTGCCATGAGGGAATTGATCAATAACGTCGTAAATTTTTTCTAGTAGTGAGAGTTTTTTCGCATCATTGGACATGTTGTTTTCTTACCGATGAGTCCGTTGATTCTACCAGGGAACGCATGAACACGGAGGTACACGTGCCGGCGCCACAGTGCATCAACCCCGCTAATTTGAGCCACGAAGAAAAACCAGGGGTTATCCGCGTCTTGATAATTGTGTTAAAGCGCAAGACGAGTGGGAAGGACAGTATCGGTTGTACCATGACAAGGCGAACATGCACGCTACAGCATGATTCGACCACCGTAGCCATGATTAAAGATATTGATCTTAGTGGCATCAGGAGGGATGGATTCCCTGGTATGATGTCTGGTCCGGGTCATGAGCAAGACGCACAATGGAAATACATACTTTTGGTAGAAATACGCCCAGATGCGGACAACAAACACCATGATCAGAAGGACTGTCCAACCAGCGAAAGCACGGAAGCGACGTGTGAACCTCTTCTGGTCAAGAAGAAGGCCGATGTCGAGGGAGCCGACAATTTGAGCCAACCAATATTGTACGAGATTGTTGAGCGAACGTGCGCGAACATTGAACAGCGTGTTGTTATACTCGTTGAATTCTGCAGGATACATAAGCAACCATCTTTCCAAGAGGGAACACCAGAGGCGTGAACCCCCGCATGCGCTCCCCTATATTGCATCTTCAACGAAATTTTTCAATTATAGCTAAGCTACGAAAACAAACTAGCAAGAATCACCATTCTAGGCTCTTATCTCCACATGATATAGCACCACCACACTCTTTCCCGGCCTGATCATGGATTTCATGACTATTGATACTAACCATCTCAACTTGCGTTGCAGCATTCAACCCTAGAGCTTCCGAATCAGCCTGACGAATGAGCCATTTTTCAGTCCCTAGCACGGCATCCATATCCTCTTTCGGTGGTAGCAATAGTTGGACTTCTCCGGTGGGATTTACTTGTCGGGCTTCAAACGCCAAGATATTATAGTCGGAATCAGTCAAGCACTTCCCGTCCGTCAAGGCAAAGTTCCGCTTGTGTAATGGGCATGAAACATACTGAGGGCACGGAGACCATTCGTTAGCTAGACCTGTACCAAGTTCGGCGGCAGACTTACGAGATCTCCACCCGGTGTATCACCTATGATACCATGATCGAGGACAAACGCTCGGCGATGAGGACACCTATACACGGTCACAGCTGAAGCAAAGGGAGAAGAAATAACTCACATCTGCTGGGTTGCGTAGAAGCCTCTCTTCGGAACGTGATACACAGATAATTGGGTATCGCCATACTTAACTGCGACACTGGTCGTGCCCTGGTCAGATAGAACCATCTCATCCTTTGTTGCCACAGTAACCCAGGTCCACTGATCCTTTGGGGTTGTGAGTTGGTCAGGGGTAAATTTCAATGAAGTAGAAGCCTTAGGCCAATCCGCTGGTCTTTTTTGACCACGCTCCTCGATGATTTCCGACTGTTGTCGACGTTCCTGTGTGTTCACAAATTGCTTAAACTGGTGGCGCTTGATGGGGTCTGTGCGACTATCAAGCTGTAGGAGTGAAGAGTGTGAAGTATCACGAACCTTTTACCACATTTGCCCATTCATCTTCATATGTACTGACAAGGTTGTCCATGATTGCGTCCAATTCTGCGCAAATCCCAAGTTGGTCCTCGAGGATGACCTTGCGAAGTTTCTGCATAACTTCGTCAGATTTACGCCAAACGATCGGGGTAGCACTCACCTCAATACCACCCTCCATATTTTCGATCCACCTCGCAGTCCGCTGCAATCTATCGGCCGTCATGATGTAATATGCAAGAAATCGGTCGATGACCCTAATGACCTTCGAAGGGGGGACATCCCTCACGAGGAGCTCGGCATGACGCTGGGAAGGTCAAGCTAAGCAGGACATCGCCTAACCAAAGAGATGAATCGGGGACTCACTGGATTGGCACCACCATTTCCACCAACAAATACTAATCGACGTTTAGAAAAGAACGAAGAGGAACAGATCAGGAAAAACATACTATTCCAACCCTTATCGGTCGCTATCACCCCAAAGTCTTTGCCTTGTGCCTCAGCACATTCCCTAACACAACCAGAGACGCCACCCTTGAATTTGTGGGGACTGCGCACTCCCCGATAGCGGTTCTCGAGCTGAACAGCCAGACCAACGGAGTCACCAACGCCGTAGCGACACCCTATCCCGGTTAGATCAGCATAATGTGAGCTGCGACAGCAAGTGACACGTACAAGTGCTGCCGACACACGATTTGACTGTTCGCAAACTCTTTCCATATGCCTGTCCACTTTCGAACCCGGCACTGTTTAGTTCCTCCCATATCGCAGGTAGATCATCTTTCATGGCGCCAAACATATCAATTCGTTGGCCGCCGGTTATCTTCGCAAATGAGTCAATTGTACTTGTAAATCAGACACCACTTACCTTGGTATATAGGCCGTACTTTTTTGCCACCTGCCCAATAGCAATAAGCCCCTCGGGTGTAATTTCTCCAGCCGCGATGCGAGGAACGACACTAAAGGTACCGTTCCGTTGGATATTAGCCAAGAACCTATCATTCGTATCCTGATTATGGTGATGTTCAGGTTTCATGACATGTTCATTATACCTGTTGAGATAAGTCACCCTAGAATCTCTCCAGGTCGGGGTATTTGACTCACAGACTTGATAGGATGCTGCCGATAGCAGGTCTGCATATCTCACACCCAATAGCGTCTTTATCAACGCCTACCATGCCGATTATTTCTGCAAAAGTCCGCAATTTCTTCACTTTAATGACATGGAGCAGATCCACCCGAGGCATCGCGAAGTGAGAGCAAAGATTATTGTTCAAGGAATGTCCAGCCTTCTTCATCTCGGCGTTGAAAATTGATGTCGCCTGAGCGACAACATGTGGGTTCAGAGATAAACGAAACAACACGGTGAAACGAACCAGGGGTATACACCCTCCACAGCCAGTACCGACTTTTGTCTTCTTCTTGAGGTCCACGATACTGCTGCACCCCCCGTCTTTAATACATTTGATGATATCTCCTTTTTCTATGTTCTATAGTCGCATAAGATGATTGTCATCAAACCTGGAAGGGAGACTTACATGACAACTGCAAACTTGAGCATCATCATCCAAGTCATCACCACTTCCCTCGCCCCCCTTCTTAGTGCCGATGATCAATTGGGCGGGAGGGACGTCGAGGGGTTTCTGTTTTTTACAGACCGATGATTGAGTATGATCACAGCAGAAAAAAAAAGCGAGAAAAACCTTTTTCTTGACGATGGCAACGAGCTTCACAAAATCGCTCACGTCGCCAATCATCATCCCGCCCAAGAGGTGTTTACCATCCGCAGTGAAAATGTACTTCTTATATGTAGCACTGAACGGATCATTATATACCAAACACTTGATTGGTCCCTCGGTCTTACGTGCCCCTCTCCTTCCCGAAACCATTGAAGATATGGGTGCTGGGTCCGAGCGACTTCGCTGCGTGGCTGACTCGACGACCCCAACTAGCTGTGGTGGCCCAGGCGAATCCTTCTTATCATCAAACATGATTGCCTGTTGTGCCTTGGTAGAAAGGCGTTTATCGGCAAAGAAGTCTCCGAAGGAAGCAACATCCACACCCATCAACCTTGGGATAGAGATTCAGATCAAAATATTCACGTATGAATGAAAATACTTACTTCAGCTTCGTACTTAGATCCGGCGAATTCATGACCCTCGGAGCATGAGACTCCGTTTGAGTGAGATTGAATGCAAGGATATCCGCCATCTCGACTGCAATAAGATAATGCGTCAAGTTGTTTCTAGCAAAGAGTATTGGAACGTACTTCCGGGAGCAATCAACCCATAATAGTTCCCCTTCCAGCTGGCACATTCACCAATTGCGAACACATCTTCAGCAGAAGTTTGTAGGTCATTACCCACAACGACCCCTCCCTTGGGGTGGCATTCAATACCGCAGGCCTTGGCTAGCTCGTCGCGTGGCTTGATACCAATAGCATAGATTACCATGTCTGCGTGGTGGGTAGATCCGTCATGAAGCCTTAAACCAGCAAAAACAGGTTTATTGGAGCCATCCCCCGCTGACCTAGTGACTTCCCCTGATGGTGAACAGTTGGTGAGGACCTGAACCCCGAGGGCTTCTATCTTGTTCAGAACCATTTCACCAGCGTCAGCATCGAGCTGCCGTGACAGCGGGTAGGCCTGCCGATTGATGATGCTAACACGAGATATACTTTGGAAGGGAACGGATCAGAAAGACTTGGATGCTAAAGTATGATCCCTTACCCACGTTTTCAGATCATATACAGCTTTTGCCGCCTCCAAACCAAGTAGACCACCCCCGACGACAACTGCGTGCTTGACGTCATCTTGTTCCGCGTAGGAAATAAGAGCATCCAAGTCCGAAATGTTGCGATACACAAATACACCCCGGACATTCGCGACCTTATCAGGAGACGTATAGGGTGGAAGACCGGCAGTAGACCCTGTAGCAAGGATGCACTTGTCATAGCGAAAGGATCTCCCCCTGCTAGTGTGCACCAGATGTTCTTCTGGTGACAAGGACGTAACCGTCTCGGAAAGATGATATCTGAATCGATCCGGCTGTTGCTCCGCATACCAGGAAGGTGGGTTTAGATAAAGATTGACAACCTAATAATTGCGCTTTCATCAACCCTCGTCATAGTGTGATCACGTGACACGCGCACATTGCGATGTTCAAAATACTCTGTCAATCTAGAAAGCACATCAGGCCCAATCGATCCAAGGTGCAGAAAGGACAAACCCAACTCGGTTGTAGGCAAAATGGACTTCTTCGCCACAGGTAATGACAAAGTATTTCCGTTTTTCATCCAGATTGAGAAGTTTTTCGATAAATGCTAGTGTCGATGATGTGAATGGTAGCCCAGTGGCCATTATATGATAGATTTCCTGACCTATTCCGACCATTCCCAACCCGCCTGTTGAAGGTCTCCTTCAACAACACCTGTAGTGTAGAAAAATAATGTACACATACACACAAAAATGACTTCTCGTCCTGGTGGAGGCATGGCAGCATCGACGCTGGAGGGTGGATCGCTTACTGGTACAGGAGCAACTACAATGGGAACATCTACAACGGCGGTACCGTCTTGAGAAGACATTTGTCGAAGCTCGGAAGGCCAAGTTGAAATATCAAGAGTGTAGGCACCGAAATAAGGCGGGGGGGAAGAATCCGTGTTTATGAAGCGTATGGCTCCGCCCCTGTGACCCAGTCATAATCACTAGACCAGGTTGCAAATGGGCGAGGGCCCCCGTCAGAACACTTGGGAAAGCTGCGGACTTTCATGGGGGCGATCCCTCGAATGGGATCTCTTTGAGCAACCAAAAATACTGAAGTTTGAATAAAGTCACAAGCATCACTGAATGAATGCTAAAATAGAAGAACAATTCTCCCACATTGGGGATTCCGACACTCACGCGCGTTATTTTTACCCATGATAACAGTAGTGAGTGACCACTGTGGGGATAGAGAACGGGCTACGGACAGGCTACAGCCTACAGATTAGATTGTTATATTTCGGAGCTAGAGTACAACGGACGTTACGTAGACTAGCATACATAACATCATACCTAATACCACCATCATCACACTACACTCTACAGCTCAGACTCTACATACCCAGTTACCCGCACGACACCACCCTGCCCAGCTTCAGGCAACGCCGACCATATCCCCCGCTCTTCAGAGCCTTGTTCTTTCCAAGTTTGCCCAAATGCATCATTGATATAGAATCTCTTCTATTATTATGGAATGATCGCAGCTACGTCAGCCATTCAAAGATAAGACTTTCCTATCTGCAAGTCTTAACCTTGCGATGACGCCGATGACGCCGAAACAGGAAGTAGACCATTCACCCTATCCCCTGATATAGCAGAAGCGCAAGATAAGCTTTGCGTAACAAACGAGGCCGTCAGTTGTCATTTCTTTTCAATTTCCTTTGATCTCACGCACTTTGGCAATGGCCGATATTGAGTTAATATACTGTGGCTTATCTCGCCTGGTATCAGATTTACATGTTCTATCACCGGCCATCGAGATCGGTCTTATGGTGAATGGGAAACCGAAGCACAATATTTTCCGATGGGTCCCTAGCCCAATGCGAGGGCCCAACCCCCCAAGCGCTCTCAAGCTATTGAGGAGCAATAAATAGAGCCTTGTTCTCGCTTTGACTCTGCCTTGGATTGCCTTCAAACATGTATCAGTCTCAAGAGCCTAGAACCGCTCATAGTACACCCTCATTCCAGTGGTCTTACCTCTGGGGTGCCGCCATCGTGAACCCGGTTAATTTCAAGAGCTATACTATCCCGATCTTCAACCTCAGGGATCCATATGCACGGACCTTCCATCTGAGCTGGCGTAAGTTTCTACATTTATGCGCCCCTGCTGTCACAGTAATCACTCTTCTATTTGCCGGACATACAGTTGGATTCTTCTCAGCATTTCTTGCCTGGTTTGCGTTCCCTCCACTTATTCCAGAGGCCATAAAATCAGACCTCAAGCTCACTGATACTCAAGTGGCTAATTCCAACGTTGTTGCCCTAGTCGCTACCCTTATTGTCAGAGCTGGGGTCGGACCTCTCGTTGACCATTATGGCCCACGGAAAGTCATGGCGGGACTGTTGTTGCTTGGTGCCATACCGTCCGGTTTGGCTGGCCTAGCTCACTCTGCCGAGGCGCTCTATGTCCTGAGATTCTTCATTGGGATTCTTGGCGCAACCTTCGTGCCGTGTCAAGCCTGGACATCTGCCTTCTTCGACAAGAATTGTGTTGGTGCTGCAAACGCCCTCGTTGGTGGGTGGGGTAAGTCTCCCAGATGCCTTGTGTATGATATATTACATACTGAACACTGTGAACCTTTCCCAGGTAACATGGGGTAAATTACTCATGTCTTTCCACAATCTGGAAATTAGCCAATTTTGATTCACAGTGGGGGTGCCACCTTTGTGATTATGACAACTTTATTCCAGAGCCTTTTAACTTCTCTTGGTTCCGCCCATGTTGCATGGCGCGCTGCCTTTGTTGTTGTCCCGTAAGTTTGTGGGTTCTCATAATAAAGTCAAAACTAAGGATTTGATTTTTCCACGCCCTTCGCGTTGGTAGTGTCCCTGTTCTCCTGTTCGTTGGGGCCATCGTGCTGATTTTCGGCCAAGATCACCCGGCCGGAAAATGGTCAGAGCGTCATGACCTCCCTGCTATCACCTTTGCCGCGCAACAAGTCATATCCGATGATGGCAACTCATCTCAGAAGATTACCAAGGATTCTGAGACTGTAATCATTGTACAACCTGTAAAAGAAGGAGAAACGACTCTGGTACGACCCTTCATCGATGTCGCCGTAAATGAATCTCCCACCCTGAAAGCCACGATCAAAATTTTACTGAACCCACTGACCTGGCTTCCCGCTTTGGCCTATCTCACAACCTTTGGTGTGGAGCTGGCAATTGATAGCACAATGGCCGGTGTTCTATTCTCACTTTACAATGGGAAGCGACCAGGTTTCACCCAGACCACCGCGGGGTACTACACGTCTATCTTGTGAGCTACTATTGTTCTATTTTTAGGTGGGGAAAGTTCATGACTCTTTTGCTAGTGGATTTCTAAATATCGTTACGCGACCATTCGGCGGACATTTTGGAGACATTCTTTATCGGTCGTTTGGCACGAAGGGAAAGAAAATATTGACGCTTTTTTGCGGTTTAATTATGGCCATCACTCTGATCGTAGGAGGATTCTACCTCCAAAGACATCACGTTTTCGGCGACGCAAAGCGTACGTGTATGGCCACACCCTTGCAGACTATGACTCACACAATTATCTGTCAGTCAGCATTCTCATGGGAGTGTTTTCTATTTCAGCTATCTTCTCTGAGATTGGGAATGGTGCCAACTTCGCCCTGGTACCTCATTGCAATTCATATAATAACGTAAGAATTTACTTTGAGCCCAGTGGAAAACTTATTTTTTTTTTGGAATCAGGGTGTAATGTCTGGCCTTGTTGGCTCCTGTGGCAACCTGGGAGGTGTTATGTTTAGTCTCGTCTTCAGGTTCCAGCCCCAAGCTGGCAAATCCTTCTGGATAATGGGTATCATTTGCCTTATCATCAATGCCTTGTTGTTTGCAATTCCCGTACCTACCCTATGAGAGTGTTTATCTATAAATTGTCTGTTATTCACAGATTGTCTTACGTGAGATTCTGGATATGGAGCAATACAGTTCCTGTAGGAAAATCTGGCTCTTAAAATGGGGTTTGAGAACATGCTCTCTTGCTGCGCGGTGTATCGGGCCAATGGGAGGCAAGGGGTGTTGACCAGTATTTATATCCGTCGGAGATTGAATCCAGATATGAACTAAATATAATCGACCCTTCAATGATAACGAGAGGCGGTTGACTTGGTGGCGCCTTGTGGTGAAGTTATGGCACCGTGTGCTTCTCAATGAGACATGAAGAATGTGTATAAATGGGCGCATTTTATTTCAGGCCTAGGTTCTAGCAAGGTAGTCTTGAGGTATTAACTTAGGCTTACTCTCAGTCTCGGAGGAATACCGCCATCTGCCTCTTCGTACAGGAACCTCCTCTTTCTTGAACGCTTTAGCACTGAAGTTGCAAAGTACTGGTCAGTAGAACGCACTGATCGACATGCTACCATAAAATTAATTTTCCGCTGAAGCCAGGATGTCTTCACCCGATGACCGAATCTTGTGGTCCACGGAGGGCTCGCAAAGCTCTTCCACGACGTCTAAATCTTCATCTCCATCTCCTGTTGACTCCCCGTTGGAAGGGGCCGTTCAACTACCAACTCCGTTCTTCCCGCCATCCCTCGTTCAGCAAGGCTATGCTCACGAAGATTCTACCATGCCTCGACGACTTCCTTCCATTTTGAACCTACCTGAGTTACCCAAAGAAAAAGCATGTCAAGCTATTGACTCTGTGGACGTGTATGTGAAGCCATAACTTTTCGTACTGACGACTCCGAATTACGGTAGTTGCTAGTGGAACTCCCGATGCCTGGATTCCCCGCGACCCAAGAATGGTTCGCCTCACTGGAAAACACCCTTTCAACTCAGAGGCCAAATTAAAATATTTATATGCACAAGGTTTTCTCACTCCAAGCAACCTCTTCTTTGTCCGTAATCATGGCGCCGTACCCAAAATAGATCAGAAAATGGCGGACGAGTGGGAATTGACTATTCACGGGTGAGTGGGTGGCCTTGCGAACCTTTCCCTCGCTGTGAATATAGGCTAAATACTGTTATTCGTGTTATATACAGGCTTTGCTCCAATCCAGTGGTATTCAGTTTGTCAGATCTCCGAAATCAATTTCGCGTGGTCACCATCCCAATAACATTGGTATGCGCTGGGAATCGACGCAAGGAACAGAATGTTGTCCGACAGTCCTTGGGTTTTTCCTGGGGCGCGGGAGGAGTTTCTACGGCACTTTTCACTGGGGTATACCTGTCGGATATTCTGGAATATGTCCACCCAAAGAGGAGCGCAAAGCATGTAATCTTCGAGGGTAAGGACGACCTTCCAAATGGACCCTATGGGACTAGGTGGATATTCCATTTGATAACGAGCGCGCGCAAGCACCGGCTGATATTATATCTTAGTCAACTCCTAAGCTGGGCCCAAGACAGGCGCAGAGGAATGATGCTAACGTGGGCTATGAACGGACTGCCGTAAGTCAAATTTCAGGATCGTATTCAGATAATGAGTGTCTAATCCAATCATGGTAGACTCGAACCGGACCACGGTTACCCACTTCGCCTTGTGGTTCCTTCACAAATTGGTGGAAGGTCCGTGAAATGGCTCTCAAAAATTGAATTGTCAGAAAACGAAAGTCAACACCATCTTCATTTCCAAGATAACAAAGTACTGCCAATGCCTGTGAATGCGGACCAAGCACGAGCCGAGAAGGATTGGTGGTATGACCCGAGGTAAGATTATTGCTTCTTGAAATATTACATAGTCCCCTGATCGCTGATCATTACAAGGTATATCATACGCGATCTCAACGTGAACAGTGCGATTGCTTGTCCTGATCACGACGAAATACTCGACACCTCATCCCAGCTTCACAATGGGACGTATGCTGTCAAAGGTTATGCATACGCTGGGGGCGGTCGTCGGGTAACCCGCGTTGAAATCTCCCTTGATGACGGCCGTACATGGAGTCTAGCACATATCACATATCCTGAAGACCTCTTCCGAGCTGTGGCTCACTTTGACCCAGTTTACGGAGAGGTAGACTCGACCGATTCGGATGCATGTTTCTGCTGGTGCTTCTGGACATTTGATGTGTCGATTGCCACCCTCCAGGCGAGCCAGAGCATCACCGTCCGTTGTATGGACGAGTCCCTAGCACTTCAGCCGGGGGATATGTACTGGAGTGCAACGGGAATGATGAACAACTGGTATGTGGTCATAGTTTGACGCGAGTAATCCAACGCCATAGGTTTCTTATTTGTGTGAAAAGGTGGTTCAGGGTGTGTATCCATCAACTCGAGGACGGCAAATTGCGTTTCGAACATCCAACGAGTAAGCTTGCCTAGTAGACACCAGGGTAATATGAGTTACTAAGGCTTTTCATAGTGGCAGGAACCCAAGCGGGAGGGTGGATGCAGAGAATCAAGGATGCAGGTCTTAATCCCTCGAAACCTGACTTTTCGGCGGGCCTTTCTGCCGCGGTTTTAAGCAACGATAAGGAAGGACAGGAGGCAGAAGCACAGCAAATCCAGATGACCAAGCCAGACATAAGGCGCAAGATCAGTATCGCAGAGTTGAGGTCACCTGAAGCGAAGGAACATGCTTGGTTCGTCGTCCGAGGAGAGGTTGGTACTCATGCGAGCCCCCATTCAATATCATTGATTGATCATGGCGTTTATATACGATAGGTATACATAGGCAGTGGCTTCTTCAACGACCACCCAGGTGGTGCCCAGTCAATCATGCTTGTTGCAGGCGAAGATGCCACAGAGGATTTCATGGCCATTCATAGCTCCCATGCTAAGAAACAGCTTGCCGATTATCACATCGGGACTTTGGACGGGACCATGGAAGCTAGGTCGGACGATGATGATGACGAAAAGCCTTCTTCTGGATCCTTCCTCAGCCCTAAGAAATGGAAAAAAGTCGTCCTCGTTAATATCAAGAATGTATCGAGAGATACGAAAGTCTACCGTTTTGCTCTGGAAGAGAAAGAACAAGAGTTGGGACTACCCTTCGGCCAACACGTCTACGTCCGTTTACGCAGGAAGATCAACGGTGTAGAATTGGGGGAGGGGGAGTTAGTACAGAGAGCTTATACTCCACTCTCTGAGCATGGCGCGAAAGGCTCCATTGATATGCTGATCAAGTGAGATCCTCAGTTTCGCTCTCTTGACTAGCAGGACTAATGCGAAGTAAAGAATTTATTATCCAACCGCAGCGTTCCCTCTCGGAGGACGCATGACTCTGGGTTTCTCCGAGCTCACTGTCGGAGATACAGTCGAATTGAAAGGTCCTCTTGGTCACTTTATCTGGAAGGGTAGGGGTATAGCTTCGATTTATGGTGAGGAGAAACGTGTCGGCGAGATTGGTTTGGTCTGCGGAGGAAGTGGCATCACACCTATTCGTCAAGTTCTGAAGGGGATATTGACTGACACTTCAGACAACGAGACAAAGGTGTGGATAGTGGATATCAATCGACACTTTGAGGACATTTTGTGTCGGGAGGAGCTTGAGAAGCTCGCCTCTGAACATGCAGGGAGATTCCATCTTCATCACAGTTTGACAGGGAAGCCGCTTCCAGAAAACTGGGCGTACTCGGTCGGACGTATCACGAGGGAAATGTTGACGACACACCTGCCGAAACCTGGGGACGATAAATTGGTTTGCATTTGTGGACCGGCACCGATGGAACAGTCAGTCAAAGGTAAGACTGCCAGATAATCCGACGAGCATTTTTTGATGGACCTTATTCGTAGTTCTCCTTGGCGAAATAGGGTGGGATGCATCAAATCAGATCGTCCTATTCTGATTCACTTTGGGGGTGGATGAATTGATATTGGTGCTTTGCTGTGTATGACCTATCGAACGCTATGTTCACACCCG
>QFDT01008113.1:0-15063 GCA_003315915.1 Macrolepiota dolichaula | reverse complement strand
TGGACCTCATTACTGACCTCCCCCTGTCCAACAACTTCAATTCTATTTTGTCCATAGTGGACCATGGACTTACAAAGGGGATAATTCTATTGCCTTGCTCAAAGACCGCCACAGCCAAAGACATAGCCTCAATCCTGATGGACAAGCTGTTCTCAAAATACAGAATTCCCAATAAGGTCATCTCAGACAGAGACCCTCATTTCGCCGCCAAATCTATGCAGGAACTATACAAGCTCCTTGACATTGAGCCAGCATTCTCCACTGCATACCACCCTCAAACAGATGGCACAACAGAACGATTCAACCAGGAGATTGAAGCCTATCTTGCCATCTATTGTTCATCCAACCCTCACAAATGGAGCCAGAACCTTCCATTGGTCGAATTCACCCACAACAACCGAGTACATTCTGGAAGAAAAGAAACCCCATTTGAACTTCTCTACAGACACACTCCCAAGACTTTCCCATCGACCATCGATGCTACCAATGCCCCAGCAGTCAAAAATAGGATGAAACAGTTAACTGAAACAAGGACAAAGGCTCTGGAAGCCCATAACCATGTGCAAGCAATCATGATGACTCGCACAGCCCACAGATCCTTACCCCAGATCAACGAAGGGGATAAGGTTTGGTTAGAGAACCAGAACCTACCAATCAACTACCCATCCAAGAAAATGGCCCAAAAACGAGAAGGACCCTTCATTGTTATCAAGAAAATTTCTCCTGTGGTCTACCAACTCTGACTTCCAAAGACATGGAAGATCCATGACAAGTTCCACACGTCCCTCCTCACCCCAGCAACTGAGAACACCATTTATGGACCACACCACACTACCCCTCCCCCGGTCCTAATTCACCAAGAAGAGGAATATGAAGTCAAATCAATCATCTGACATTGGAAACACCGCAACAGCCTTGAGTTCCTAATCAAGTGGAAAGGCTATCTGACTTCCAAAAACACATGGGAGCCCACTGCCAACTTAGGGAATGCAAAGAAGACCCTCGACGCATATAAATGTTGCCATCACCTCTAGACATGCATGTTTTCTGTCCCCACATCTCCCTCATGTTCTATCTCACCCTCTACCTCTGTCACAGTTACCAACAATGCCCAAAGTCCACAGAACCCGTCAAACCAGACAACCCCGAGCCCCAACACCTCATCCTCAGGCAACAGTCCTAGCCCTACCACTACAGCATCCTCCCAGATTAATGCCCTCCAATCCAGCAAGCCCTTATTTCCCCCTCCTAGTTTGGAAGCCGAATGCAACCGTATCCTTCTCCAACTTCTCGAAAGGATCCAACAATATTTGCCCGAACAGAACCCCGCTCTACAAGGGAATAGCGAAATACTTGCCATACTCCACTCATACAGGGTATTGCTTGCTAGCAGCATTACTAGCCACCGACTTCTCCTCCGCCTGGACCACGACGTTGGCAGATTTATCAACAACTTTATTCCTGATAACCTCCCCAGAGAAGTACTTGCAGAAATATCCGAACTCCACCAAATCTGGAATTCACAGAGAGCTTGAGGTCCTATGGACACTCGCTCATCATGCTGAGGTCGCCCTTTACAGAATCATATGTTTCCCCAAAACCCACCTCGAGGACATTCCCAATCTTCGCAGCATGGTCAACCAAATCCGACCATACATCCTGTTCCTAGATTCATTCAGAATGATGGTGGCATACCTCCCCATCGCCAAAGCCAACGCCCTCCACCAACTCCTAGCCCTGGGCAACTCACGACCTCTTCCAACCACCACCCTCGGCCTCGTCAAAGCAACCAGATGGACCATCGACAAGTGGATGATTGCTCTCGAAGCATACAGGGACAACGACGTCATAACCAGAATCACCAATCAGACCCCACTCCCTCTTGTAATCGACAGACGAGACTTCCCCAACCACCTTGCCACATCGTCCTGAACAGTGCTGGCTTCTCCCTGCCACAACTCCCCTGTCGATCTCTCTATTAGCCACTTCTCCACATTGTCATTGCCTTCGGATCAAGAGAACTCCGATAGTACGGATTCCGTAGATCCGTCATCTTCCATTTCACAACAAGCTTCCATTCCCGGAACGCCATCTCATTCCAATGTCCCTTCCAATCCCGTCAGTAGTGTTTCATCTTAGTTAGCAATGGACAAAATAGTAAAGACAGAAGTATCTCAAATTGTATAAATAATGGACTATTCTGTAGTTGAAGCTTCAGCTTCAACCTTCTTGTTTACCTCCCTCCTTTCTATGCTTGTCCTCTCTCTCTCTATCTTGAATACAACTCTATTGTTGCATTCTCCCGAGTGAACTTAGCGTTCTCCTGTCTGTCAACAGCAGGAGATATTAGTCTCTGTTCAGTACTCCAGGACAACCAAGTGTTGTCAGCCGAAGGTGATCGTTGAAGTGATCCTTCAGTGTTGACTAGCCTAGCGGCCATCCTTGTGGTGCCCTCTAGGTGAACCATAATATACCCTGCATAAACAATGTGGGTGAGGAATAGCCCAGCATCTTCCATAGATCTTTGGATAATGCCACCAAGCTGGTTAGGGTGGAATATGCCCTCTTGGACACACTCAAACTGTAGACGGGAGGAAATCATCTTCTCAATCAGTTTACCCATGGTGTTCAGTAGCACAATAGGCCTGAATGCCTTGGGAGTGGAGTAGGAGGGCTTTCCTGGCTTTGGTATGATCACCAAAATGCTCTCCTTGAATAGCTTTGGCCAATAGCCACACATAATGCAGCTGTTTGCCAAGGCTACAGTGGCGTCCAAAAATATTGCACGTGCACATGACACATCGATCGCATTGTTCTGATATCCCCCAGACAGTCACTGATGTAAAATAACTTGGTGTACTGTGTTCGTAAGGATGTAGGTAATAATAATATGAATATTACACCAACATACATGCAGCCAAAAGCATAAGAAAGTCATATTAGTGTGGTAGGACCTGTGCAATTCTTTTGAGCACAGCAACTAGCTTATCTCGCGATGTATATATACACAATAAGAGTGCAGATATCCCCCAATTCTCACTCAATTCTATTTATCTATACTATGGTCTATACTTCTCCCTCAAAAGTCTCTCAGATTGTCGAGCTCCATTCCCTCAAAATGTCTCACGAAAATATTGGTACCAGGATTGGCATCCATTGCACCACTGTTGCTTGTATTCTCAAGAGATATGAGAAAAATCAAAATCCCTACTTTGTCAGGCCCAAATCAGGATGCCCTTGAAAGCTGGATGACCATGATGTTTGAGCTGGAGCCTGTTTGCTCGCTCGAACTGAGGTTTCTAATGCCACAGAGCTTGCCAAAGTGGCATTTCCTGATGTCTCTTGACAAACCGTTGCACATGCCCTGAAGGAACATGGGTTGATTTGTCGTGTTCGTAGATCTCGGCCCTATATTTCCCCAGCCAATCAAAAAAAGCGTCTGCTTTGGGCACTCCAGCATCGTGATTGGACTGTTGATGATTGGAAGAGGGTCATTTTTTCAGATGAATCAAAATTCCTCTTATTCAAGTCTGATGGCCGTCAATATGCTTGGATGAAGCCTGGACAGGCTCTAGACCCTCGATTTACGAAGAAGAACATCAAACATGGCGTGGGAAATGCGATGGTATGGGGGTGCATCACAGGATCAGGAGTGGGGAGACTTCATCTTATCGAAGGAATCATGTGTGGGCCAGACTACATCAATATCCTGCAGGAGTCTTATCTTGGGACCCTGAAGGATCGTAAAATGAGGGTTTCAGGTCCCAGTGCCCCAATTTTCCAGCAGGATAATGATCCAAAGCACCGGTGCAAGATTGCTGAGGCATTTTTCACAAAAAAGCGGATCCCTTGTTTGGATTGGCCACCCCCCAGCCCTGATATGAACATCATTGAGCATGCATGGGACCAATTGAATTGCTCTGTGCGTGCTCATGAGGTCCTCCCTCACAACAAGCAAGAGCTATGGGTTGCTCTTCAAGAGAAATGGGAGAATATTCCTCAGGACTCATTAGACCGTTTATTTGAGAGCATGCCACGTCATATTCAGGCTGTAATTGAAGCCCGAGGTGGGAACACCAGGTATTAGGTTAATTTACGGTGAGTATGTGTCTTTTTTGTTCATAAATCATTCATCTTATCACCATATAGGGCATGTCCAAAAGAAATGCATGTCTACTTTATTAATTCACTGTCACTTCAGCTTTGAAACACATAATTCATATATTAAATCATACTATCTTTTATTTCATATTACTACAGTAACCTAATACATGTGTTTTCATGTGGCCAGAGGCCCTCCTCGACTTGTAAAGGCGACTTGATTCAGATGTCACGTGTGCGTGTGATACTTTTGGACACCACTGTAGGAGGAGGTCCTTGCACTCAGAGCATGGGAGAATCTCCTTCAGGCTCGACCAGGTCAGATGATCTGGGCCTGGAGCGGATTGAGATGAGCATGCCTCAAGGGCATCCCACATCTCAGTCCTGGAGAATGCATTCCATCCCCTGATTGCTCTATTGGGGAGGGCATTAAGCACAGACATGTTGCATGCGCAGCCCGAGGCTGAGTTGTACGTGTCAAGCAAAGCATTCCACAGATCATCAAGTTGATGGCAGGGACGTCCATTGTGCTCAATGGCTTCCACTGCGGGCAGCTTCCACTGCTTGACCCACTCCATGAGATCCCATGGTCATTTGTTGGTCATGGCAATCTCTTCAATTTTGTTGTCGAAGTAGGTTCTCTTGGCTTCCTTGCAGGAACGCCTGAATGACTTCCAGTCCGCCGGGTCCCTAGTGGATCTGAACTGTTGCAGGGCAAGGGTGCATTGGTCATTCCACCATGACTTGGTCCTTACACATATCTGGACTTTGGAAGAGTGGGTATCCCACGCTTTTGAAGTGACATCCCCTGTTAGGATTTCGCCAGAGCTCTTGTCCAGCAGTGCACGTTAATCCCGTACTGGACGTTACGAGGCTAGCTAGATCTCCCAACGGATCCAACACTTCTGGTCCTCTTCACTAGGACCTTGCTGTGGTTGGATAAGACAGCAAAGTGGCAAGAGCAACAAGTCTACCAGACTTGAAGTCACAGCTGAGACGATGTCAAGTACCTTAGACAATCGTCGAGAGAGGGAGGGAGAACACCAGGTAGTTCTTGCCTTGTTAGGGCTCGAAGAACTCAACACTAGGAGCGAGGGTAAAACGCTGTCTAGTAGCAACAACGCTAAGATTCGAATTGCCAGACTACCTACTTACAAGCTTGCTATTTATCGTGTATTGTACAAGCTATCGAAAGATGGTAGTTCGTCTAGAAGAAGGAGAAGTGGAGGTCCGTATCTAAACATAGAAAGGGGGCGACGGAGGTCCGTAGTTAAGTATAGTACAGGAATGAAAGAAGGGAAGGAAAGGAAAAGCGGGAGTCCGTGCTCCAAGAAGTCCGAAGTCTCTAAACTTAGCTATTCTCCTACACCGAAGTTGTTCATCTGTTTATTCCAAATTAAGCTCTTCTTCATCGTGAAACTCCCAGTCTTCCCATTGTGCGTCGACTACCATCATGTCTGTGAGGACGTCGAAGGAATCAAAAATAATATTCATAACATCCCCCATTGCTGAGGCAACAAGCTCAATCTCTGTTATGGTTCAGTGGGCTCCTAGACCTAAGTTAGGAGGCGCCTAGCTAATTAAGGATTGAAATCCTTAACCAGCCTGCTAATAGGTGAATTGGCAAAGTGACAATACCAAAGTATAGCCAGCAACCAATAGCGTTGAAGCGTTGCAGCTATGGGTCCTTAACTTCAGAGGATTAGAAGTTAAGATCGACCAATCTTGGATTAGACAGGTAACAGTTAAGTTACAACAGAAGAGAATCAAAAACTTGGAGTTTTTGATCCTGTAGTCTACACCTATTTATGCAAGTCCAGAGGCCGTCTGTGTACTACTGTATATACGAGTCATAAGTGTCTGTCCAAGTCATCAATCAATCAAGAGAAACTACTAGTACACTACAGAGCATCCAATGAGTCAGTCTGTATCTAAGATCGTAGTCTATGATCTACTATAACATTCTATCTACTCTGAGTCATCATTACTTGAGATAGTAGAATGTTCGGACAAGGTGGGGAAGCCTGTGGAGGACTCCTGAGGCATAGACGCTGTTACGGCCGAAACGATTTCGATTGTGAATCCATTGCAGGAGCTAGGAATAGCACTAGTTACGACGCCCGTAGCATTAAAGAACCCTCGCTAGGAAAGATATAGTACCTAGCTATGAAACTCACTAGAGATCGGTCATTAGTACCCTTTACCGGAAAAGTGTACGGTATCGAGGAATAATACTATCAGCTTCGGACGAACATACCCCTAGCTACAGGTCTATATAGTGAGCGGAGCCTTGCTAGCACGTTGAAGTGTCTCGCTACGACTATCTATAGCGCCCCGGATCAGTAGATCAACGGATCACTAAGGCGAATGGGCCCTGAGGTCTAGCAAGCACGACCCTATTCACCCGAAACGGCTAGCGACGTCAGTTCATTTAGAATCTACAGTTCATCGAGATCAGTTCGCGATATAATGCTCTAGCTACGGCTCAATCCTATCGATTAGTCAGTGCGCAGCTGCGCTAGCGAACCCCTCAGAATCAAACCGAGACAGGCACCGGAAGAACCGGCTAGAGAGGAGATATCTCGCGAGCTACCAGCTCGCGAGACACTGCCAAAGCCGCTCCGGGTGCCAATAGCAAGGAGCCAGCTAGTTATCGATCACTCGATAGCGGTCGACCACACGTTGGAATAAAGATGATAATTAGGCACACATGACGGCCTGACGTCATATGCTACCGATCCTAGCTACCGACGGATGTAGCTAGGTACCATAGCTCGCGAGAGCACCGTCCACATGGACGCCCATCCAGGATAACTAGATAGACTTCCGATTGGGCTAGCAAACCCTCAACCCAGGTTATAGGGTAGCTAGCAGAAGTCCGACCGCCCGATAATCCGATATTTTACTGTTTTGTCATATGTAATCTAGTTAGCCTCGCGATGTATAAATACCCCTCGCTAGCGAGCGTGTTGGGCAAGCAATCTTGCCAGCTCGTCTAGTGATAGATCATATATAAGTGATTTATTAAGTGACCTGTCTAGTGTGAATTGAGATTTAGCTTCGGTCAATAGAGACCTCAGATTAAGGCAGTGAGATTAGATTAGCGAGAATTCCTATAGATTGGATATAGCGAGTTGATCGACAAACAATCACTAGCGTTCTCATCGCATCTTGTATCAAGAAGGTACAAGTCGGTACGTTCACTAGATTGGGAGGGTATAAACACAGTGCAGCTAGCTACTGGCCTGTTAACTATCCTTGCAAATCCTTTATCTTGGTATCTATAGTGATGTAGCCGTCATTTAGGATTCAAAGTTATATTTCAATTAAGCAACCTTGTCCGTCGTCGTCTAGCGACCACTCCGTTAGTGAGCCCCCACTCACTAACTACCGAGACTATTAGTGAGACATCTCGCTAGTTACTACCAACCTCCACCCCTATCTACCTACTTGATTATCTCCCCCTCGAAACTCGTTCGCGAGCACTAGCAGTTAGTAGTGGTGAACTTAGTGACCCATTGCGACTTATAGTGATTTTGTATTGATTTCACTTTTACTACCTAACTAGCACATTAACGCTGCAGATGAGGATGAGGAGGCCGAGGAGGATGAGGATGAAGATGAGAGATCGTAGGGAACGATCTCCGAGGACATCTCCTGGTAATAGGAGGCGATAACACGGAGTGGTACTTCTTCTGAGGAGTCAGAAGAAGCATCAGACACGTCGTCGAACAGCCAAGGCTGCGACGGATAGTGATGCCCGTATTCTCCTGACTTGATGAGCGCAGCAAGGACTCTAGGAAGTTCCTGCTCATTATAGAACATGTATGGATGTCGCCAGGTTGTACAATTATCCGTGACCGGATAGGGGCGCCATCCATTCTCAATGGCTGCCATCCAGCACATTGGATACGTGCTAAGAACTTCACCGTCTCCGATTATGTGGTGGTAGGGAGCCGCATGCATGGCTCGTTGTAGAACCGCATTAAGCTCATCACAATCATAGACAGGGGGAAGAGGGGTGAGCCTGTAATCGGAGGTGTGTCCAGAGATGACTCTGAGAAGGTTCTGTCCCTCAGGAACTAGGATGTGAGTTCCTGGGTCCATAACAATCTCCCCAGGTAAATTCAGGGGGCAGGAGGCTAGCACTGCCCACCCCTCTGCAACATCAACAAGGAACAAGTTGTACTTGTCACTGTCCTGTTTGATAGATCTCCGCGTGCTGGAGACCCTTTCTGGCCCAATTGGAATGCGTACTACCAATGGGACGTGGTCTGAAGTCTCTCTAAGAGAGAGATCTATATTTGGATGGAGCCTCAGCCCCTCCTGTTGAGCTATAAACATCAAATCCAACACGGTTGGTTGGTCCGAGGCATTAAATGGGAAGCAAGTAGGGCCAGGGACCTGCGGAGTCACAAGTTTGAGACCTAGGTCTGAGGCTATGTCCATAAGGACATTGCCAGTCCGAGGCTCCAAGGACGCATTGGGATTCCAATGCTTGGAGCGAACATTGAAGTCCCTACCCATATACAGGAATGGGGGAAGGGAATCGACCTTCCTTTCCAGGAAGTTGATGGCCGTGTGAGATGAGTCAGAGTAGACATTCATGAGAAGAAGGGGGCCTATCTGGGTAGAGAGGGAGACCACCTGTATGTCTCTGTGTGAGATCAAGTCCGTATGGAGAGCTGGTCTCAATTTAGCCAAGTGAGAATGATGATAAGCCATCACTCTTGGCATGGAACCATTACTGGTCTGGTGCACCATGCAGACCCAGTCAGGGTGTCTAGGTGCTCCAATTACGTCCTCCCCTTCCACGTTTGTTGCGGAGGGGGCTGCTCTGATTCGTGCCCATGGGGGCTCTTGAAGGAATATCAGGTCAACTGAATCTCTCAGTTTTTCCAGCAAAGTCTGCACAGTAAATGAGCTACGATTTACATTCTGCGACAACAAACGAACACCACTGATTGTCCTATTCATAACTAAGACAAACGTCTGGCATCAGTGGAAGGGACGGTGCATTTCAGCTGCACATGTACTTTGACATACTCTTCCTCAATCCACTTCTTCAAAAAGCGGTGGTGCCAGAAGAAGCACTGTCTAGAATCAGCCACATGACCCTGCTTCTTGCAGTTCACACATGTGAAAGTATGGGGGCACAGAGCCCTGGCAGGAGTGGGTGGGATGGGGGGGGTTGCTTTTGCATTGCCCTTACAGACCCCACACATCATTCTGTGGTTGTCCCGCTTGTGAGGACCTCTGCAGATGGGACATACATAACCTAGTTGACGGCACTGATTAGTAGGGTGGTTCCACTTGCAGTACTTGCCACAGTATGAAACTCCCTTGGAAATAGTGGCTTTGAAGATCCGACAGGACTCCCTGAAGATTGAGATAGTGTGATCAATCACTTGCTGTGTGCAGGTCCTGGATTGGGAGTCCCAGATCTTGAACCATGCTGTGCAAGTGTCAGCAGCCTGAGAGGCTTGAGATACGTGGATCTTATCCACAATCTCCAAATGTATGGCAAGGGGGGATGCCGCAATGGCCACCCCAATGTTGTCAGGTGAGGTGTGGGCGGCAGGGGACATAGATCTGTCCGTGCCAACTACAGGATGAGTCTTGAACCACGGGACACCCATGATCTTAAAATACAATTTGGACTGGGGAAGTCTTGGGTAAAACTTTGTTCCAAGAGGAGCAGCAGCTTTAAACGCCAACCAGATCTGCTCCAGGTCAGTGTCTGAAGGCGTAGCAGTGCAGTACAGGATCCATCCCCCATACCCTAGAGCCCCTGATTCTACATGGGTGCGGGATCCCCTTGCAAGGAATCTGTTGTTAATATCCCTGAGAAGATTATCTCGATTGAGGGAAACTGGGTCCGGGGCAGAGTTAGCCTCATACTCAACTATTACCTGACACCTGTTCAGGCCAGCAGTGGTCATCTTCGGATGTTTTTGCGGCTGGAGGTTCATGGGTTCCGCATGGGCTTGTTTGTGGATTTGAACAAGCCGCTCAGGAGATAAATTTGGAAACACTTTCGCCAGATTGATGAGGGTGTTCGCTGATGTAGAGGTGCCATTTGCCGCCACACTGGCAAATGTGGGAGGCTTGGGCTTATTGGAGAGATTGACAGGAGAAGGCCTCCCAGCATTCATGGACTGGTGTGCTGGATTGGTCGGCAGGGGTGGTGCACGTGCCTTGCCTTTCCCCTTCCCTTTTGGGGGGGGTGGGCGAGGTGGTGGGGGAGCCCCTGAACCTGATGGTTGAGGGGGAACGGGTGCCGTACCAGCAGAATTGACTGGCATTGCATCTGCTGCTGGCACAGCAGGCTCCTCAGGGGGAGCAAACAGGTGTTCCATTGCCCCAGCTAAATTGAGGCTAAGATCAGAAGTGACGGGGACTTGGCCCCAGGATATCTCCTTAAGAGCGGCCGCCAGGTTTGTAAAGGCCCTGGCAACATTGTATGCTGGGACAGATGAGGTCCCAATGTTAGCAGTTTGGATATGCACCCATTGTTCCATGGTTGCGAGGGAGGTGGCAATCACATTGGAGTCATCAACTATACCATCAAAGGTATTCAGCAGGTCAACGGCTTGAGGGCCGTGTTGATCATCTGGAGCCTGGTCCATGTCTTCACCCCCAATTGAGAGGGAGGCAGACCGGTGCCCTGAATTGGTAGGGGAACTGTGGCAGCTGGATGTGGCAGAAGCGGTGGTCATGCAGCAAGCTCTTGGAGTGGCTCCCGGGTCGGTGGAGGCGCTCCTTGATAACAGGATCAGGGAGGCATAGTGAGATTGGGCCGCCTCAGCAGATGACTGGGATGGCTCAGGCAGGTCGATGCCCTCCTAGGTGTATCCTGGGGGGGGAGGAGTTAATTGTTCGGGCCTTGAAGACAAGGCATGAGAGTCCTGGAGGCCTACTCTCCCTGGCAGACCAGAGAGGCAGCGCCCACAGCCGGTTTCAATACAGGGAGGCATTCTCCCCTTTTCTGAGATACCTTTGAGAGAAGCTTAGAGTGCGCAGGACGGGATAGACGTTGAGGATGGCAAAGAGGGAGGGTTGCCATGTGCTGACTAAGCACCAGATGGTGGTGGTATCAGAACAAGAAGCGATGCAGATGCATTGTCATACACATTGATTGACATTAGACAGAAGAATTTACTACTGGATGAGGAAAATTCTAGTCAATTAGTTACCAGTACTCCTGTTATGATTGTCTCCTTTCCCTTGTAATAGTGTGTCATTTCTCCTCATTGTCTTGAACTTGTCCTAGTCTTCTATTTTCCCTGTCTATTTTCATCACCATCATTCTTAGGAGCTGTGTCTCCCTTCTTCTACTTGTCTGATTGGTCAAAGGCCAAGTTTCCTTATTATACATGCACTGTTATGGTCTCGACGACGAACCCCCTACATTGGTTATACAAGTGGCGCCTCGAACTTCTCGACATTCCGGACTATGAAGAAGTACCGGGCCGATCTACCTCTCCACATGGAACCCCTCCACCCCCTCGGTACGAGTCCCAGTACCTCAACCACCACCTTTGCCAAGTATGGGATAATTTGCCCTTTATCCATATCTATCGGCACGGACTCTACGAGACTACGATTGCTCGGCCCACACTCACCGGAGCCGACAACTACGGATGGAGGCAGATCGTCGGAGATATGTCCTTCACCCACCCATACCTGATGGGCCGACCCTACGACCTTCGCCGGACCAACTCCCCTGTCGATCTCTCTATCAGCCACTTCTCCACGTCGTCATCGCCTTCAGATCAAGAGAACTCCGATAGTACGGATTCTGTAGATCCGTCGTCTTCCATTTCACAACAAGCTTCCATTCCCGGAACGCCATCTCGTTCTGACGTCCCTTCCGATCCCGTCAGTAGCGTTTCATCTTAGTGAGCAATGGACAAAATAGTAAAAGCAGAAGTATCTCGAAATGTATAAATAATGGACTATTCTGTAGTTGAAGCTTCAGCTTCAACCTCTTGTTGACCTCCCTCCTTTCTACGCTTGTCCTATCTCTCTTTCTCGAATACAACTCTATCGTTGCATTCCCTTGAGTGAACTTAGCGTTCTCCTGTCTGTCAACAGCAGGAGATATTAGTCTCTGTTCAGTACTCCAGGACAACCAAGTGTTGTCAGCCAAAGGTGATCATCGAAGTGATCCTTCAGTGTTGACTAGCCTAGCGGCCATCCTCGTGGTGCCCTCTAGGCGAACCATAACATGCACTAAAGATAGTGACACCTTGGTGAAAGGGTTGGGGATTGGATCTTGATGTGTGGACTCTATTTATCTTGTATTTGTGTACTGATTAGTTTGGACAAACATTGATATGGACTCATATACTGAAGCATAGTGTACTGTGTACCTTAGCTTTAGTATTGTTGTTAACCAGTGTGTTCTCATCAATATTGTTTGACATTGCAAATCTGTTCCCTCAATTGTTTTCACTGACAATTTGACTTACCATATAACACCTGCCTGGAAGCTCTGCGCATTGCTCAAGTTCAGGAGATGACTCCTCCATCATTACATTGAGAAGGCCTTTGTCTTGCTCAACTCCACTTGGCACTTACTTCATTCTCTAGTCTGGGACTATGGATTGACTGGTAGTACTGCTGAGGTGACTTCTCAGCAGTCCATCTTCTGGCACAGCTTTGGACTAGGTCTGAGCATAACAACTTCTGTATTACAGTTTGCAGAGCTAACCTTGATCAATGAACCCCTCAATATTTCTGATGTTATGACACTTGAGGAGATAGCTAAATTTGACCATCTTGAAGACAAAATGGGGGACAAAAGAACCTGCTGTAATAAAAAAGGGAAGGTGGCTGACCCTTGTAATTGGGAAAAAGCTGGAATTCCTCCATCTGAAATGGACATATCTGCCCAACAATGTGCATATGATGAATTAATTGACCTATGTGAAAGAGAAAGGAAAGCTTACTGTTATATTCCCTTGGGGCAATTGTGTACTATAATATCCATCCATTCCTATCATTGCCCCGTTTGTCATGGACCTGTCACCTTTCTGCTACTTCTCTAACTGTGCTTGCTCCATTGTCTACTCAGCTACTATGTCATACTTACTCAGCCGCCATTATAGACTCTCCAGTAGGAATACCCCAGTAGTATATATACACCTAGATACTCTGTTGTATTCCTTATGCTTTACCAACTCATTAATTCCCCTTCTCTTCTCTCTCATCGCCCTCAAGTCTTCATCACTTGTTGCAACCTGAGTTGATCACTTAGAAAGGTTGTAACAATGTGAAAAGAAGGAAGTGGCTTGCAAACAAGCAAAGAGCTCTGAAGAGCTGAGTTCTGAGCCTGAGATTGCAAGCAAAAATGGAGATATTCTGCATACTTTTGTTCCCTGACCATTGGAGGCCAGAGTTTGTTATGGTTCACCTAGAGGGCACCATGAGGATGGCTGCTAGGCTTAGTCAACATGGAAGGATCACTTCAATGATCACCTTTGGCTGACAACACTTGGTTGTCCTGGAGTACTGAACAGAAACTGATATCTCCTGCTGTTGACAGACAGGAGAATGCTAAGTTCACTTGGAAGAATGCAACAATAGAGTTGTATTCAGGATAGAGAGAGATAGGACAAGAGTAGAAAAGAGGGAAGTAAACAAGAGGTTGAAACTGAAGCTTCAACTACAGAATTGTCTGTTATTTATACATTTTGAGATACTTCTAACTTTACTGTTTTGTCTATTGCTAATTAAGATGAGACATTGCTAACGGAATTGGAAGGGACATTGGAACAAAATGACATTCTGGGAATGAAAGCTTGCTGTGAAATGGAAGACAATGGATCTACAGAATCTGTACTGTCAGAGTTCTCTTGATCTGAAGGCAATGACAAGGTGGAGAAGTGGCTGATACTAAGATTGACAGGGGAGTTGGTCTGGCGGAGGTCATAGGGTTGGCTCATCAGGTATGGGTGGGTAAAGAATGTATCTCCGATGATCTGCCTCCATCTGTAAGTTATTGGATCTGGTGAGTACAGGCTGAGCAATAGTGGTCTCATAGAGTCCATGCCAATAGATATGGATGAACGGTGAATTATCCCATACTTGGCAAAGGTGGTGGTTGAGGTACTGGAACTTGTACTGAGGAGGCAGGGGCATTCTGTGTGGAGAGGTGGATTGGCCCAGTACTTCTTCATAGTCCGGAATGTTAAGTAGTCCAAGGCGCCACTTGTAAAGCCAGTGTAAGGGGTTTGTTGCCAAGACCATAACAGATTGTAGAGGCAATCTCCCATGTCCTTCAATGTGTTTATGTCAGACACATGTCCCCATTGGGAAAAGTCAATGGCACCCTTGATCAAGCCAATCGCTGCATTATCATTCTGTACCCAGTGGTGGTACTTGTCCTAAGCCTTCTCCCAGTGAACGTAGTTTGCTGAGTAGAAGAAGTTCTCCTCAGGTTTGAACCCTAATGAGTCAGTTCCACTATCTGCCTTGGCTTTTCCAGCAGCCTCACTCACAGTTTTGGCAGGCTTGGTAGGAGTGGTGGGTTGTGGTGTGAGGTGTTTGGAGGACTTTGGGCAAGGGGCAGATATTGGTGGCTTGGGAGGCTGTGGCTCATCTCTGGACACATATTGCCAGAGATAGTGAGCCTGGAGAGCAGCCTTCATCTGCTCAGACCAAGCATAGTAGTTCTGTCCAGTCAACTTTGGAAATGACCAGGCATTGGTTATTGAGCTGTGTGCAGGGCCCATAACCTAATGAGTTTAGAATACAGTGATATTTGCGCAGTGGTGTATAGAACAATTAAGTACAAATAAATTGTGGACCTGAAGTCCAACACAGAACATTTAGTATATTTTGATACACACATGTGATACATTTACATACCTGAAGTCCAACACAGAATGTTGACTTCAGGTGTACAGGATAAATGAAACTATATACCTCGAAGATAGACCCATATGTCTACCTTAT
>QFDT01008099.1:0-17651 GCA_003315915.1 Macrolepiota dolichaula | reverse complement strand
GACACGTACATACCTACCTACACTCTGGCCCCCAAGCCTGTCGTTTTCCTCGTGCTCGGGGAAAGGTAGTATCTAGTGTCCCTTCCTTACAGGGAGTACTTCCCTATCTTCCTGGGATCATCACCGGACGTTTTTGGGACATCTAGATACACATGCCCTCTGTCGTCCTGTGCTGTGGCTACTATCGGCGTAAACACGCCCTTTTCATTAATATCTGATTCACGCCAGAACATCTAGCGTTATAAAAGGATTTGCAGTCTTCTTGCACGCTGCCGCCTTCTTGACAAAATTTGGGCGGCGCCACAAGATCCAAAACATGTAAGTATGTTTGTTGCCCTGCATTTTTTTTTCTATGTCGTCACTCGCAACCATCATCACAGGGTCATACCCTTCTTAGGATTAGACCCCAAATTAACAATTCTTACACTTATCTTTGATCCTGTCCGTTTCTCAATGTTGAACCGAATAAGACTATAAAAGCACGTTTACGGGTGTTTATTTACGAGCCTATTCTATATGCATACATAATATAATAAGTGCTCAAGCGCTCAAGCTCCGACATCAAGATGACGGACTCTCCATTCTCCGATATGTTAGTTCCTACGGCGTCCTCTCTGATCGGTCCATCCGTTCAACGGATGTCAGAAGGCTGAGCTTGACACTAGTGTCAAAAAAAAAAAATTCGAGTGACCGAAGGCTCTCCCAGGCCCGCCACGTTTGAGGATTCTTAACCAAATAGTATCATCTGCCACGACTGGGGAGAAATCCGACCACATGTCTAATTATGTCAAAAAGCCTAACCCGGCAGCGATCAGTTGATCAAGATACATACATTCACGCGGCCATACCCAATATCCATAGTAAAAAGTTCGACATCAGCGGACCTCAACAAGCTCCAATATCAATCAACACTTGACCCTGTAGTGTTTGGTAACCATTCTAAATCTCGAAGCCTGGGCCTTTAGTGCCCTGAAGGATAGGTTCCACAGCTAGCATCAGTTCCATCCACCGGGGAGAAGGGGCTGGCGTGTAGCCGAGAGGGTATGATGAATGCATAATTCTACGGGTGGGTCACCAACCGTCTAGCCAGCCAACCAGACCCGTGGATCTTGAAGCGAGGAAGGGAGGATGTATATCCGAAGGGGTGAGCCACATACACACGAGGTTTCCGGGGCAAAAGACGTCACCCGTCACCAGACCAATATCATCTCCCTACTCCAATACCCACCTCCCCTACTCCCGATACATCCGACAAAGAAACAGGAGCCGAAGCAGCTGGTAGAGGGGAGGACGGTGGAATGTAGTGTCTTCGCGGCTTGAATATCAACACCACGATCAGTCCAAAGATAATCAGAAGGAGTAAAAATATGCATTTTCTTCTTCCCATGTTCTTTTGATACCTAGTGAAGAAGCCGAAGTCATCGATATGTCGAAACTAGAATGGGATAGAACTGACGTTTGTGCGACATTCAACTCTGTCACCGCTTCCTCCATCTGAACTGCTGTTTGTTCAATGTTGTATTCCACACTGTCCAGCAGTGTTCCCTGGTCAATGACCAACACTGATAAGTCTTTAAATAGCTCGGCCAATTGTGATATTGATTTTGCGATCTCCGACAACTCCCTATCACGGGCCTGCAAGTTGGCGGTTTCGGGATCATGTTGGATGAGAGAAAGTGACTGCCTTTGCGTATGTGTCTGTTTGTAAATTAGTAACGAGGACTTAAAAGAAGTAAGATCGATAAGAGTGGGGTGCCAAGGATGTCAATAACGATAATAATGAGCAAAGAAGCAAAGATCCCCCGCATGCGGGGTAATAAGATAATCAAGGTTGGATTCCAAGATCACGGAGGAAATTGGAGAATCTCAACGGAGAACCGCAAAAGGAAAACGCGCGTCGATTTAGGCGCGCCGGTGCGGTAACGGGATGAGGTCAGGGATCGGATGAAATGGAAGGTAGGTCAAATAGAAGAATGGTGATAGGCACTTTGGGAAATTAAGTCGGGTAAATGTGAAGGTTACAAGGCCAGGCAAGTCATCGGCCGTAAGCCGTGATTGATGAGCGAAACGAGGCCGGTCATGGGGCAAGTCGTTGCGATGTGGTGCGGTCAGAGAAAAGAGAGATGAGGGGAGCCAGAAGAAGAAGAAAGACGTACAGCAGCAGCAACGTCATCATCAACGGCAGTCATTCCATCTGAGCCCTTCAGAGAAATTGTTCCTGAAGCTATCAGGAGGTCCTGATTCTTGATCGCATGACCTTGAAGCTCTGACACGCGAAAATGAGAACAAAGGGAGATATAATGAGCCAGTAGACGGAAGACGCACTCTCCATATAAACGCGTTGCTTTTTGCGAAACGTGGCACTGAGGTCTTGCACCTTTGCTGCCAGGCTGCGTTGTACATTCTTTGTAGTCAGAGTTTGGTTGTGGTTTTTCTGGGGATCGGGTGGAAAGGAATGGGTCTGAGATTCAGTGCCAACTTTCTTGATGAGGGTCTGGCAACGGCGAAAGTCCTGGAGAAGACATGTGAATGAGAAGAGGAGAGGGATGGCAATGTGAATACTTTTGTGATGTCAGTTGTCAGAGCTTCAATCTCGCGCTCTTCCTGTGTTCGGTCCGAGAACCCGGGGAGAACATGTTTTGCATGTAGTTTATCGAGGGTAACGACTGGGCAGAGGGTAACAAAAGATGTGAGCCAGCGATTCAGCCAGGCAGATTTCTCAAGCATACTCTTTGTCCGTGTTTCCGCTAGAACCTCCTGTACTTGTTCCGAGTAGTCCACCCTGCGTCTATGTAAGCTTCGTATGTCCACAGAAAAACTCAGACTATCCGCGTGCACCATTTCGGAGGGAGGTCAACGTCGAGGGCGACGTGGCTGGATGACGCGATGAGGCGGTCCTGCTCATCGTCGTTGGCGTCGGATTCCGCGTATCTGGAAAGTTTCTGTCTAGAGAAGCGTGTTGAAGTTGTTCGTGAGTCGCGGTAGGAGATGAAGAGGCCAGTGCGTGAGCGGGTTATAGGCTGGTACTGCAAAGCCATGACCACAAGCCCCAGCGGAGCCAGGCACGGCCGTCCGGGACGTGGTTTATTTGTCTCTGCTTGGTCTATGACGACCAGATCTGAGATAGTGCGAGTATCATATAAGTACTCAACACCATTCCCCTCTAGCACTACACAATCTCCCCCACCATGTGCACTCTTAAGACGTACGTCGCTTTATTATTCGCTTGTTCTCGCTCTCATTATCTTTCACAGCGAAGGCATACAGTACGGCTGTGGCCACTACGTCTCTGTATGTCCCTTTCGTGTTCTTCCGCCGTAGTGTGAGGCTGTTCGCTCATACACGTCCACAGCAACGTTCAACACACAAAGATGACTGCGGAAGTCGGTACTGCATATGGTCAAGCCGCCATGCGCCCGACTGTCCACACTGTCCACAATGCTCTCGCGTGCGTCCACCCCCGTCAGCAGTCTTGCAGTCCAGCTAACCCTCAAACAGTTCTTGGGACCCGATTCCGACGAAATCATCACAGACAGAGTTCCCGAGTATTGCGAATCGTGTGACTATTGGTGGAAGAAGAACAACACATACCACAAGCACTAGTCTCCCCTTCACCTCGCCACGACTCAACCCCATTTTTGCACACCTGTGCAATATCACCCCGCCACCCGCGAAACGCCTGACCCGCACACTAACACCAACTTGGCTATGTATTAGAACGCACTACCTATACCTACCCACCCATCTTCACTTCCACACTAGCATTGTAACAACACCATCGACCTGTACCGATGCCATTGTTCCGAGCCGCCATCAGCTCTTGCTCCGACCCGCAGGCCCGGGTTCCTTTTCTACTTTGTCGTAGTCACTGGCATCACATTTACTATGTATCTAACCAGTTGCCTATTCCATCTATACATATGTAGATAAATACTCTTGTATAATTTTTAATTTTAATCAACCTTTCAACATTTAGCGCGCGAATCACAACTCTCGGAAAAATATCATCTGAGCTAGCGCACATGACCGGCTGAAGCGCACCGGCTTATTACCACTTGACCGCTAAACCAATAACATCACTCTCGACAGCCCGATACTCGGTCCTAAGAAACTTGTTCTTCTCAGCTTCATCACCTCCGCACAATTCTTTCAGTATCTCATCAATCAGCTGATCCGCGACGACCTCCCTGCGGTTCTCATCGTGTTTTGCATCACGCCAATAAACTTCCTCGACTTTTTTCGTCCACCCCCTATCACCCCATTTAGCACCCACGCTTGGCGCAATGCCTTCCCCATCCCAATCCCTCTTGTATCCTTCTACATCTACATCTCCTGGCACCGCAGAATTCGGTAGAGCTGGGGGTTTGAGCTGTCCACCTCCGTTAACGCATCCACCAGGACAGGCCATGACCTCGACATAATCAAATCTCCTATCCTCATCTTCCCTCACGGAAGGACTGTCCTCCGCAAGTCGCCCCTTCCTCGCCGCGCGTATCCGTCGCACGCCACTACCTGCTCCTGCAACACCGCCATCGAGTCGCCCAGCAGCCCCGGATCCAACCCTCACCCCCCTCTCCCTACCCACTTTCCTCACTACGTTTTGGAGGTTTCGGAAACCGTAACATTTGACGCCCTTGAATACGACTTTGCCCAATGCGGTTTCGCTTTCTGCTGACGTTTCACGAAGGATATACTCTTCATGGTCAGCGGCGTTGCGTAAGGCTTTGACACTCAACGTGAGCGGTACGGGAGACGTTGATACGAGGTGATGGAGAATCGCGTGGAGATATGAACCAGAAGACGTCCCTGGGTGGTTTAACAGCT
This sequence comes from Macrolepiota dolichaula, assembly GCA_003315915.1. Lineage (NCBI taxonomy): Eukaryota > Fungi > Basidiomycota > Agaricomycetes > Agaricales > Agaricaceae > Macrolepiota > Macrolepiota dolichaula. The sequence continues at coordinate 12,827 of QFDT01008099.1, read as the reverse complement.
CTGGGATACTGACGTCTGGGAGGTTTGTAGGTATATTTTTCTTCACCGGTATCGATAATGATGTCTCATTAATCGAATGCGTCGGGGAGAGCGTTCCAGTATTGAGGTCCCATCCGAACTCTTTCATCATCAGCTCCAGTTCACCTGTTGTCACCACGCAGTCGACATCCCGGGTCTTGAATATATCGTCATAAAAATCTTGTCGTGAGGCTTCTAATTTCTTGTCGTAGCACGGCATGACGGAGACATGATATATTCCATCCGGTCTGCGGCAGAGATCCATTGAACACCAAATGGATTTCGGATGGAAGGTTTTCAATGCTCACCGTTTACCTAACCTTTTCCCAATCCATTTCTTTACGAGTGTACCCATGATCTGTTGTGGACTCTTCGTTCGCGCAATGAACGGCAGCATCTCGGGATGTGCTTTCTCTGCGTAACAAATCCACCCTGGACATGCACTTGCAAGCATCGGCAGTGGAAGTGCACTAATCGCCGGGGGAAGCACTGAATCACCATTCATGAGCTCTTTCTGCTGCGCCTGCTGCTGCCTCTCGATAAATTCCTTGACATGTTCTTTCAATGCAAGGTGTCGAGCGAAATTTGTATCAAAGACGTATGCGAATCCAAGAATTGAGGTACAAAATCGTTGTACGCGACGGAAGACTTCCCGTGGCGTCAAGAGTTCATCGGTGGTACTGGATCTTTCATCCATAGACGACGCAGACCAGGGTTGGGGTGAGTACGCAGCGGCAAGTGAGGCGAGGGATTGCGGTGCGATTGAGATAATAGGAATTCGTTCATCAATGTCATTGGACAGTACCGACAGGACCTCGGTATGCGATTGGAGTGTTATGAGTACCGATTCTGCAGAAGTAATGCATCCACTACGAGCGAGAGCACCCGTCTCATGAGTAACACTCCATCATCGATTCACGCTGGACCACAGACGCACCTGCATGCAAGACAATCATTCAAACTTATCTGCGCCTGTTCAAGTTTCCGTCCCTTGTTGGGACCACCGGCCGAAACACCGGCCTGAGAGACTTCGTAATACGACCCACTTTCATCTACGCGGATCTCTGTCTAGGTAAATTCCATCCGAAGACCCATTTCGGTCAACCGATGATAAGAGCACGGGGGTAAACGGGGGACCAGAACTCACAGTAGCGGCACCGACATCCTTTTCTGCTGTTGGTTTGTTCGCCTGTTCAACAGGCTTGATACACGCCTGCGATGGAGTGATGAAATCATTTAGGTCTGTTAGGGTCTACATCGCAGAGGATAATTCAGATTAGTTGTCATTCATCGTAAGTAGGAACAGAAGAGTACACACTAAGGCACCAGAGAAGGCCATGCCTGTTGGCTGGTACGAGAGGAGGAAGGTGGGTTTGTGGTACAAAGGCTCGGGTAGATCGACCTGGAGTGACGCATTACTAAGTGTCATATATTTTTCGGGGCCTCGGATCGGAAATGGATTTCGGTTTTGTGCGGGGTCCGATCGATATTCAATTCTTTTCAGGCTATGAAACCCACTTTTTCTTTCTTTTTTTCTCTGGTGGTGCGGGGACCCACAAATTCGGATTGGTTTTGCGAGGTAGAATCTGGCTCCTTGCACATTGTACCCAATTGTCATGATACTCCGGGAGAATGTTTTGAGGACTACAATACGGGGTTATATTCAAGCATTCAACGTCCATGTTGATAAATATTTAATGATTATAAATGAGTGTCCCTATACTCCTAATGAAAGCCCACCACTAAATGGACGAGAGAACCCACAAGCAGACTGTTGTAAGAATTGTCAACGTCAGGGGAATGGAAGTGAGAGGGGCAGCGCTTTTGACTGGGTCGCCGGTGAGATTTGATGTTGCCGAGCTGCCCCATAGAAGTATGTTGCGGAAGTAGGTATGCTGCGTTGTTGGCGTTGCCCAACTCTTATCGGAACCTGATGCGACAGTTAGAAAAAAAGTTCACATGGTCGTTATGAATGAGAAATCAAATCACCTCCAAAGAAAGTCCTTTTGAAGAACGTCAGTCAGAAATAAAGATAGGGGTGGCGAGGTAACTGACGAGAAGAATAGCCCATTGATAGAAAGGGAATCATTGGACCGAATTTGTAAGTCTGTCCTGGAAATAGCAAGCCTGTCATTGTAACTAAGGAAGAGATCTCAGTAACTGCTCAATTAAGTTGCAATTTAATGGTGATACGCACTAGAGTTGTATTTGCCCATTGGCAATATTCGGCGGATTGTTCACTTGTACAAGCATGGTCAAACGAATCCATCTGCTTGTGGCTAGTCAGTGGATGAATGGCATGAAGGAATACTGTAACTTCACCGTCCAGCCAAAAAGCCAAATGAGCCTCTCGAGAAACTGGTTCCAAAATCTGGATTGCAAATGACATCTTTCGCGCTGCAAAGTTTGTTGGGTGTAGGGATATAAGCGTAGACTGCCGCAACAATAAGAGTCCATGATCAGGGCATAATGGAGATCAGTTTACCTTCTCCCTCGGCAGACCCTCTCCACATGATTCGGGAACTGAAGCAATTCGTGCCGTCGGGGAGAGAGTCTCCACCACTACAGCCGGTGCTGTCCAAACCTCCTCTCAGACCTGGCAACTTGCCCCCTCTAACCCAATCAAAGTTAGAATCAAACGCGAGCTCATAGGAGAGTAACATAGTGCCAAAGGAAGAGCCATCGGTAGTATTCCAAAGGTTAAAGAACTGGGTGCCTCCTGTCCCTTGAGAGAATGAGTTGGCCGGGTAGGTGACCTGGAGGACAGAGGCGTTCCCACTGGGAGTACTGGGATTGTTTGGGTCACCATTGGGGGAGCTCCCTGGGAACGGGTCGGCGACAAAGGCGATATTGTCTGCGCCATCCTGAATTCGACCCCTGCCAAGAGACCATTGAGATACTATGTGACTAGTTGCGTCATTCGGAGAGAGGGTGGAAGAGGGGAATGGGAATGCTGTAGAGGTAGCGAGACCGTACTGGGAGGCCAAAGCAGCGGCCATGACCTGCTGCTGTGCGTAGACGATGGAGGAAGAAAAGAGAGTTAGGAGGAAAAAGGACAGGAGGGGGTTCATGCTGAGACCAGCCCGGTGCATAATGGTTAAGTACTCAGGCTCAGGTAAGAATATTTTGATGACTTAATAATTCAGCACTTTATTCTAAGCCACGTTGATCAATCCATGCCCCCCTAGGTCTGATGTTCCGCCAACCTCAGTCCACACGACCACTCCCCTCAGCACATATCGAGGCTGCCCAACCCCTTCTCCGCTCTCGTTCCCACTCCCCAGAACAACCGCACACCATCTTCGCAGTCGACGACGACGATGACGCGAACTTTGACCTAGGGGACGCTGTGAACAAGGCCACAGGCGACCGTCGCCCAGCCCACACTGTCCGCTTCGAGGACACTGTCCAGGTCATAGCGCCTCCCCTCAGGTCCACGTACACAAGTCGCGAAGCAGGTGTGTATGTGGTCCTCGCGTCCCACGTATCCATCCCCACGGTTTGCTGACCTAGCCCTCACACAGAGTATGATCTCGACTCCGACGATTTGGACGACGAGGCTCTCCGGGGTCTTGAGACGGCCTCCACCCGGACGAGGAGACATGGCGAACAAGCCATGCCCCTTCTGGTCGGCCTCTTCGATTCCTCTGCTTCCCGCCGTAGTCTCGACTCCTCGATTCCCCTCTCTGCATCAAACGGTCATACAATTATAGGCGAAGATGCTCTCGACTTGGAAGCAATTGCTGCCAAGAGGACCGCCGGAGGGGGTATGTTCGATTCCGTGGCCAATATGGCTAATTCTATCCTTGGCGCAGGTGCGTTGGACTGCTCCCTCCTTCCTTCAATGGAACGTTCTTATAACGCTTCTCTAGGTATTATTGGTGAGGGACCTTCCAAAGCAACGTTTTTTTTTTTCATATCTCTCAAATATATTTAGGACTTCCCTACGCTGTCCGTCAAGCTGGTTTCTTCACGGGTCTCCTGCTGCTCGTTATTCTTTGTGCCGTCACAGATTGGACCATTCGTCTCATCGTGATAAATGCAAAACTCAGTGGTAGTCACTCATACATTGAAATAATGAACCACTGTTTTGGTTCAAGTGGTCGAGCTGCCGTCTCATTTTTTCAATTCGCGTTCGCATTCGGAGGTTAGGACAAATTTATCACAAGTCAAACCAATACACTCACCTCGCGTTTCTTAATCAGGTATGTGTGCGTTCGGTATCATCATCGGCGACACTCTACCACACGTCATGCGTTCCCTGTTCCCCCATCTTGCATCGATACCCATCCTTAACCTTCTCACCAATCGTCAATTCGTCATTGCACTCTGTACAATATGTGTCTCTTACCCTCTCTCACTCTACCGCGACATCCATAAACTGGCTCGTGCATCCGGTCTCGCATTAATTGGGATGTTCATCATCGTCATTTCGGTGCTCGTCGAAGGACCACATGTTCCAGATGAGCTCAAGGGCGACCCATCGCAGAAATGGAGCTTGGTGGGCCCTGGAATCTTTCAAGCCATTGGCGTTATCAGTTTTGCTTTCGGTAAGCTGTGATGTGCTACAAAGACGCGCGGGCGCTAACCAAATTCGAATATGCTATGCATCAGTCTGCCACCATAACTCTTTATTGATTTATGGAAGCTTGCGAACGCCTACTCTTGATCGCTTTGCTAAAGTAACGCACGTATCGACTATCATATCGTTGATTTGTTGCTTGACACTTGCCGTGGCCGCATATGTTGTGTTTACGGACAAGACAGAAGGAAATATATTGAACAATTTTCCTCGGGTTCGTTCTTCCTTTCACCATCACTTCATCACGCCCTTAGGGGCTCCTTCTAAGATAATATGAACAGGATGATACGATGATCAATATAGCCCGATTCGCATTCGGCTTGAACATGTTCACCACTCTCCCACTTGAGCTTTTTGTTTGTCGAGAGGTCTGTGAATATTTGGCCCCGCGACGATAACCCTGACACCACCCGCAGGTCATTGAACAATTCTTCTTCTCGCATGAGACATTCAATCTCCAGCGACATATTTTCTTTACATCCGTCATTCTCTTCTCATCCATGTTCGGTACGCCTCTCCATCACTGATTCTTACAGGACGGATTTTGACTCCATCTATCAGTATCCCTAATAACTTGTGACCTTGGCGTCATGCTCGAAATAACGGGAGGCGTCTCTGCTACAGCGCTCGCTTACATATTCCCCGCGGCTTGCTATTTTAAACTTGCGGATAAAGCCCTACCATGGCACCACCGCTCAAAACTCCCAGCGGTGGCATGTACGGTATTTGGTATTACCGTAATGCTCATCTCACTATATCTTGCACTGGGAAAATCGTGGACACCAGAAGGAACGGCCAAAATTTGCATGTAGTACATAGATAGCCTCCACATCTAAACTAGATGCTACGTATTGGTCTTTGGACAAGGAAATAGATACGGGAATTCTATGTAATTTCGAGTATGTACGGACGGTAGGTGGTATATATACATACATTACGACACTATATATATCTAGATATGCTCCTTACTGGGCTCGCGCAACGGAACGGCGAAAAGAAATGACGGATATACAACAAAAATGAGGACATAGGATGCGAGAAAAGGAACGGGAGGTACTCCATATCTCACCCGACCCTCGTGCCTCAGGCCCCGATTGAAACCGCATCTATGAGCCCCGGTACATCTTCGAGCTTCTCTAACCGGCTGCCCTTTGTTGTACTCTCCGAGGCGGAGAGGGGCGACACACTCAGTTCTTTGTAGCGACTCCAGACGTGTTCAATCCGTTCTGTTGGTCGTGGATCGGGGGAACAGTCGATTGGGTCGCAAACGAGCAACCAAATGGCATCGTATCCTCCGGCTGTTCGGAAATTATGAGACACCGGTTGTGGAATGAACAGTAACGCAAGCGTACCTCCTGGAACTCCACCTCCTATGATACCAGCTTGGTGTACACATGTATTAAGGAGTTTGGTTTGTTCGGGTGGTTCGATAGGTACACCTGCAAGTTTACCCATTTCGCGCATTTTGACGCGGATAACCTAACAATTACGCGTGGTCTCAGTTAAATGCAGTACTCGAATGCCCGAAAGAAGAATGGAGGTTACGATACACACCTGAGAAATATGGTGAGCTTCATAAAAAGCTTCGACGATGGGTATTTCCTCTGGTGGTTGCCAAGGGTTTGCTGCCCACTAAAAAAGGTCAAAACTATACATACATCAAGAAAGTGTGTGCACGTACCTGAATAGGTTGGAGAGAGGAAAGATATTTCACAGCCGCGGCGTAGATAGTGGGGTCCTGATCATGGAGCTTCGTGATATGAAGTAATGTTTGCGCAAGTGACTGGTTCAATTGGTCGATTTCCCGCCATAGGGTGTTAGCTACAAAAATGATATCAATAAGAGTTCGGAGATGAAATATCGGCACTGGACATTCACCTTGAGCGCTGTTCTCTTTCCTCCATTCGAGGACTTTTCCTACCAATGACGGAGTATCGCTTCCGGCATCTACGTCGGCCAACATCATCCGGGTTAACGGCGGGAGCTTGAACGGTACAATGTCATAATTCCATGATGGATTAGATGGAGAAAGGATTGGTAGAAGCATCTGGGCCTTCTGCTAGACAAAAGAACACGAGAAAACAAAAAAATCTTTTGTGAATATTTTCGAAGACATCATTGGTGACCATACGCACATCTGATTCGTCCATAATAGGCTGGAGAACCACCGGGTCGAACCTAGTGTACAGATGGCTCCCAAAGACAGCAGCAGAGACATCAAACCCACTTCCAATCTTGCCCTGGGCTAAGCAATGCACGTATTGTGCGAGGCTGTGTGCGAGTCTTCTTCCATCTATGTCCGACTTTTCATCGTCACCTGGTTCTTTGTCTTCGGAAAACACAGATGCCGGAAGTACGGCTAGGTGGACCAGAAGTGCAGAAACAAGGGAAGTGATAAGTGCCGCTGATGATCCCAGGCCTGTTTTGTGCACGTCTGAGAGGCTGACGCCTGTACTGCTGAAGGGTTTGATCTTCGTCAGAGAATCCAGTGTCCTTGGAAGGTCCAGCGACGCAAGCTGAAGGGTTTTCTCCGATCAGACCGATAATAAGGATATGGGTGAGATGGTGCCGCGTTGGCCCATACTGACCGTAGCGCGTTGGGAGTAGAAATCATTAGCTCCAACGATGGCGACGTCAATTCCGTGTGAAACGGATTGTTGAACCGCAGCCGCACCCTTTAGTTCAGTTGCTAGCCTGATGGTCTTCTCAACGGCGAGATGGACGAATTTGTTTTTCGTAAGGCTGTGGAGATAAAACACCCCTGATTAATATTGTGAGCGTAATGAACATCTTAACGTCACCAACTTTTCAGGACTGGGTTTCACAATGGTCTCTGAGTCAGTCTTCACGATGTATTTCCACGAAGCGTCGTTGAATTGGGGCGAACGGATTCGCAAGATGTTTGGACCAGCAGACTCATCGTCTCGTACGACAGTATAGAAGCGTGACGAGGTAGCAATTACAGTGCCAGAGTAGGCTGGATCAAGGACGAGATAGCCTCCGGCGATGAGGACTTTGCCTGGGGACGAGACGACAGTAGAAGCAGTGGAAGGGGACATGATGTGAGTAGGGACTTGGTTGAGTGGATGCTAGTTTATAAGTTGGGAATCTGCTAAATCGGGTACTGCTGCAAACGGTGGTGGATAATTTCCCTCTCACCGCTCGAACCATAAGTAACTCGGACATCTAGCCCGTGCCTCGGTCCCACAAGATCCCCCAAGATTAGACTTTTTAGTATATACCAGGGTGTCTACGCAAAATTAACAAGTTACCGCAAAACTACCGCCCACCATGCGCGAACCAGCTCTTCTGATGCCCACATGTTGCATTTTTACATCCGGGACATCGGAGCAACATTTGAGCGCTCACGCCCGCTTTTCCAGCATTTGATTCACGCAGATGTTGAGCCGTGATGTCCGCTAGGGCACGTATAAACACAGGTGAATCATTGAGCGACTCGGCCCTGTGAACCTCCATTCCAAGCTGAGGTTTGCATCAAAGCGTGAGTATAAGGAGACTACTGATACACGAAGATACGGACCTCTCTCGCTTCTTTCGCGTACTCCAAGTCGAGTTCGTACAACGTCTCGATATGGTCGCTCGTGAATGCTATCGGTATTAGTACAACTTGCTTCTTGCCAAGTCGGGCTAAACCTTTGATTGCTTCACCCGTTTGCATCCCCATCCACGCAGACGGCCCCACCTGGGATTGCCACACCAGACGGTATGGATTTGAATGACCCAGGCGCTCCATGACTGCCGCGACGGATGCAGAGACCTCCAAAATGTATGGATCGCCCCGGTTCACCACCGATATGGGTAGTGAGTGCGCCGAAAATAACAATACAGTCTCCGAGCGTGTCGTTTCTGGGAATTTTGCGAGAGCGGCTTCAACGTTTTGTGCCACAGCCTGGAAGGGTTCAGATTGTTCATGAGCCAGTGTTGGTGGGTTCCATACAAGACATACCTCGATAAATCCCGGATGAGTCCCCCAGCGGTCAATAACGCTCCACTGTATATCGCCCATCTCACCGGTCTTTCCTCTTCTGAAAAGCTCGTTAAGGCTACTTCCTGTCGTGCTACAACTATATTGAGGATACTGAGTGAATGCAACAGCACGTTTGACACCATCCGCCTTGAGTTCACGCGCAGTTTGTTCAGTGAGCGGCCGTGCATATCGGAACGCGACATAAGCTTTGTGTGGTGCAGTCTCGGGATGTAATTCATCGAGAAGTTGAGCCATTGCATCACCCTGGAGCCGAGTATAGCGCAGAATGGGAGAACCTCCGCCAATATCTTCATACTGTTTCTCTATTTGGGGTGTCCTTCGGCGAGCTATGATTGGAGCAAGAAAGCGCTGGAAAGGTAACGGAATGAGGTCGCCGTCCGAAAAGAGGTTTGTAAGAAAGTCATTGGTTTCTGTCACCTGTAGTTGAGGGATGTGAGTCTCAGGTTGCAAAATGTAGACTGTACTTACTGTTGAAGGTCCACCCATGTTCAACATGACAACAGCTATCGAAACATGTCTAGATGATGAAATTTCCCAGACGTGAGGGTGTCATACCTGTTGGACTACTCTTGTTATAAGATATACAAAGCACCTGGAGTAACAGAGTTGGACGAACCTCTTTCCCGAAGCTGCTGAAGGGCGATGAACAGAGGCCATAGACCTCACCAAAGGACGGATAGTGGTCGATAAACTTGGAATTACCATCAGGTTTTTCTTTGAGCTGGGGGATCACTGGAAAGTGGACTCTGGAGAGGAAGAGACACGGCGACCAATAGCAGCCAATACCTCGGATGGGTGGAGAATCTTACTCTGTCCTCCGATCACAGCCCCTTTCCCACAAACGTGTCATGTACAAGGCCACAAATCACTACTGTCCATGTTCCTTGTTCCTCCTGACTTCATTTCTCTCACTTTTTATGACTTTTTACCCAATCAATACCATGATATCTTCCAAAATATCCCTGATCATATCCAAAACCGTTGACTTCTGGCCTGTCTCCCCCGATGCATACCTGAACGCCCCTCATCTGTGATGTTCATCATTGCCTGGGTGTAGACCACTGCTCAGGATACTGTTCGGCACCCTATGTTAGCATCTTCCTAGCTCGAGTTGGGTAAATTCCTTCTGCCATCACCTCAAATCAACCCCTTCGCCCTGTCATCGCACAGTCCGTATTGCCGTCGAATCGACACCGGTATACTACGTCGATCGGATGCTGCCATATAGCGAGTCTACGACAACTTAGGTCCTCATCTGCGAGTCGTAGAAGTGTGTTCGCCTTTCGGATGTTCACTAGGTGGTCGGATCAGGGGAGTCTACCGCCGATCGGGCTTCTGGTGATATCTCATTGAGATTGTGTTGTTGGGGATGCTGGCCGTATGGTAGCCGAAGGACTAGAAGTCTCTGACCAAGATGAGGTTAGTGGGGACTCGCACGTTCGGCTCTACAGAAATGCACGCGTTCGACCACATGGTGCTGCGTGCCGAGCATCTCACATACAAACCCAGGAGAAAGTTGCCTGTAACGCGCCTTGAAATAATGGATATGAAAAATTCATCAGCATCTGACCCTCACATTCTCCGGCAACTGGGTACTCAGTAGATATTTGAGCACTCGAGCGGATATATATTGGTGTGGGTGTGTGAGTAACATATCTGGACCAATTCTTGTTTAATAATGAGTGTGGTCTGATCATCAAGGCAGTTTGGAATAGTGTCCTAGTAACAAATGGAAATGTAACGTTACGAGCAACAATGAAAGCAAGATATACAATGAAAGCAGATATTTTCATGCATGGATGGGGATGTAACTATATATACTTCCCGGCCACAAGTCCGTCTTACAATGGGTATTATTAGCTTTCAGAAGAAGTGCCTGTAGCTGTGTCTTCTCCGCAAGAAATGTCATGATCCCGAGTTCTGTGTCCGGTCTCGCGGCCTCTTGGTTTTCTGTCCCGGGATTTCAACCGGGCGCTGGCATACTGGGCATCGACCCGAAACATCAGTCAACCAGGGATCCAAGCAAATTTTCTGGGGGATGTGACGTGAATTCAGGAAAACGAGTGAGAAACATATCACGCACATGGAACACATGCCCACAAGTTAACAGCCTAAGTGGTTGCGCTTCTTCCCCAGCATCTTCGAGTCGAAGCGGGCTCGACACACTCTCCCTAACCTCTAAGGTGATCCCAGAACCCGAGCCCTGGCTCGCTTCTTTGGATTCCTCCTCCACTTCCACGACTTCACCCTTCTTCCCGTCCTTATTTATAGACTCAACGACTGTTTCGCCCCCAGCCTCTTTATCTTTCGCTGTAAAAGCGTGTTCTAGCCCGGGCCTCCGTTTCGGCTCCTCAAAATCCATCAAACAAATTGCGCAAGCCGCCCTATTGCCTTCGAGCACCACGAAGGGGTATCCACTCTCCTCCCAACAATCGCTCCAGGTTCGAGGCCTACTACTACCTGGATGCTTCTCTACATCCGCTGGTATGGTTATTATGTCTGCACGATTTTCTTTCTTTGACGATTTGGTCTTGAGAAATTTGAATCTTGGCTTGAATCTATTAGCTGACTTTGTATTTGCTTTAGGGGGGTATGTATGAGGATCATTCATTACGTTGGGTGATGTAGATTTGATGTCGGATCCCTCTGGGGGTGGTGGGATGTACATTACGAGGGGGATCTTCTCAACGAGTGCCTTTGGCAATTTATCAATGTCAGGCTTGATGATGTGTGGATTTTGAATCGGATGGCGTCCGAGGCAGATGAGGAGAATATTCCAGAAGACCTAGCAAGGTATTAAAAATCGAAGAAAATGAGGCGGTGGGCACGTACAAAGACAATTGGTGTGATAACCAAGACAACAAAGCCTATAATGACGACTTCGAAGACCATCAAATACATAACACATAGAAGACCAAATACCAGCCACCATAAGTGGGGTGAGGTGTGTCGACAGGTATTAATCGAGGTATACTCCAAAATATGGGCAGTAAGGAACCAGCTTAATGTCAACAAAGAACAAAGGACGGAAAGTCTACAGGGGACCGCTAGTGAATATAAGGCATAGGGGAGAATCAGGAGGGACGTACCGTGTGTATGCTGGATTGGCCTGGGGTACAATGATACCTTGCTGTCGGATCGGTCGAAGCCACCTCCGATCAGCACGAGGAATGGTATTGGTTCTACTTCCCCTTCTAATTAGCGTCGGGGCCCCCGTAAGATAGTGGGAAATCCTGGTGATTATTCGTATGAGTGTCCTGTCAAGGTACATGTTTCGTGAATTATCGTACGCCTGAAGTTCTCTCAAGTACTCCCAATATGAGAGTATGGTAGATAAAGCCGCTCTAATGATCCAAAGACAGGCCCATACTCCCAGCGGCCTATCGCATGCCGACCATTCACTGATTCCTGGACGTAGTGGGCTCTTGAGGATGGATGCTGAGAGCGCGATCAGCGTGACAATCGTGATAATCTACAGCATGTCAATACATTATTTTCGTATGACACCGCATTACTTGTACACATACCTGTATCACCAGCCAGGAGACATTCCACAGCAATGCGACAGACGCCTTTCTCTTCTGTGTTGCAAACCCCCCCATTCCCAAGAACGCTAGTAGCGACCCCACTGAGCCAGGCGGCTGAGACTCATGATAGTGGTCGTTTGTATCTCGTCCGCCGGTTGGGAAGGGATCATCGCTGGCTACTCGTACCGTGTATGAAACCGTCGGGGTTGGCACCTGCGGCATATCACTTGCCGGCCTCACTCGTCGTTCATTCCCGTCGTCATGATCATTAGCGGGACTTGTGGACATTGAATGATTCGAGGTTGGGATTGCGAGGAAGTTGGGATTATAACACAGAAGGCCCACTTGTATCGCCTGAGTGTTTTAGGCGCCTTCGGAGTTCGCGCACAGCCAAAGAGAATTGTTCCGAACTGGTCCCAAATATTAAAGCCCCTCACCAATACCCGAGGGTAACACAGGCCGAGAGATATATCGAACGAAGTGGTTGAAACAAGTTGCGAGTAAAATAAAGGGAATTGGAGGTATAGTGTCCTGGATTTAGTTGGATCTGTGTTGGTATGTGATGGCCCCACCAACCACCTTCCGCGTGGGGAGATGTGTCTGACGAATTCACTAGTACTCAGATCAGGCGCCCTGCAGGCTGCGTATGGCCAAATTAGCGCTAATTACACACTACCCCAGCTAGGCATGT
>QFDT01008093.1:0-13359 GCA_003315915.1 Macrolepiota dolichaula | reverse complement strand
ATCCCGTAACTAACGTCATTCAACCCTTTTTTTCGAAAAAAAAAATAGCCCGCTTGTAATGAAAGTCCGCTCGCGTTCCGGTTCAGTCCGCAGTGGGGCTAGCACGCCTGGAGGAGGGGCATTCAAGAGCCTGAGCGAGGGCGATCTGCGCAAGGCGAATGCAGCACTCAAGTTGAGCCAGGTGAACGGGGAGGATGAGGATGCTGGTGAAGTGACCGATAAGGCCAATGGGTATTAAGTCGGGTTGGGTTTGTTGTGTGGATAGGAGACGTGTGGTGTGTGCTCTTTGTAATGTTGTGCGTTGGGGTTGTGCTATCCGGACCGCGAAAGGTTGTGGTATGCATATGCTTTTTTTTTTGGATGATCCCCCTGTCCCGTTTTTCGCGAATTTACGATTCCCTATGTCTATTTCCTCCCTCCCCCTGATTGCCCCATTCCCTCTCTGACTATGACTTTTATGACTCCTATCTTTCCTCGTTTTTGGTAATATCCTCACCACCCTATGATCATACACTTGTTAAAGAAAGGGTTGCTATTGTTGTACTTTTGTGCGATAGTTGTGGTTGGATGCTCGAAAAACATTGGTGGTTGTAGTTTGCAAGATATGTGGACAAGTAGAAGCGTATATACTTTTGAGATACTGCATAGAGTTTGTTTTTTTTGTCGTTTTTGGTTTTAAGTATGGTATACAGTGACATGTTTCTGATTTTGCTACGTGTGGGAGCTGTGTTTGACACGAGGCGGTGAGTTGGGAGAGTTATCGGGTTCTACTGAAGTCTAACGCCCCTTGCGGGCGGTGGCAATATTTAGGGTTTGATGTGACGGACAGAAAAAGATGCGAAGCCCTCACATACATCACTTCCTCGCCCGTATATCTGATACATCTTAATTGCTGATTCGTGGAAACGAGGAGTCACCGCGGACACGAGTTGTCGTTTCCGAAGTTAAATCTGCTGCTGTGCTTCGGCTTGTGTGGCCGTCACAACAACTTGGCAGATTCTCCAGCAACTCAACAGCATTCAATTTTGGAGATACTAGATGTGATAGCGCAAGTCGCACGGATAGCATGATCTTGTGATGGATAATAGTCTCGGTACCTATGAGAAGCGTGATTAGACGCACAATATAAATAAAATCTTGAAAAATAAACATCGTACCCACCTCAGTATTCGCTTGGCGTACAAGCATACACACGGCCGGATTATCCAGAGGGAAATGGTAATAAAACCCATAAAGGGATGTACGGTGTCATTTTCATAGGAAAGCTCTCGGGTATGTATTTGTATAACAAACTCTCGAGGAAAAGTATCAAATACTGATTGAGCTTTGGAAAATCCTTGATCTAGGATAGTGCAGATGGTGTTGATGAGTAGAGACCAGCTATTTTCGGCAGATGATTCTGGAATGATCACATGTGGTATCTAACATTCATACCATGGGAATCGGTCTGTGCCTGTCATGATTTCAGTTTACTCTTGGATAGCCTGACCTTGAAGCTCCCTTGAAAATAGACATTACGCGCCGGTCTTTGAGTACTTAAGTCCATGCACGATTCTGTTCAGTACCTATCATAGCCATCCCAGGAAGAGAGGTTTGAGTTTGAAATTTTCCTCATCGACTAGGTCTGTACAATCCATAACCATGCCCAGCTTGCCATACAAACCTGTGGTGAGTGTTGTCCTACCGCCTCTTCCCGAGACTTTCGTGGTGCTCACCTGTTTGTATTGCCGTGTAGCTTAGAAGTCCCTCACCACAATATGTGGGAGTTGCGTCAGAATGGGAAAGTCTGGACCAACCGACATTTCCCAAAGGTAGAAAAGCCCGGGAAAACAAAATGGGGACTGCAGCGCACAGGACATCACGGGACCAAAAGGTCCCCGTTCATACCCGCGATGACGAGTTCGGTAAATTGCCCCTTTCCTCTTGTTACTATCATGTTGACATAGGCTGAACATAGATTCTGAGAAATGCAGTGGGAGGGGTCCTCAGAACCTGAAGTGGCTTCCCTTATCCCTTAGACCGTGGTTCTGGGTCCCCGCTATCTTCGTCTTGATCCTGGGTGCTGTTGGACTTGAGTTTGCCTTACATTTCAATAAACGAAGCGAAGGTACTTTTTGACCCGCTATGCCCAATTCGTTGGTTCCTCCAACGTTTTTCTTGTATAGGGTGGCCGGCGAGCAATACCGTTGGGAACACGGAAAGTTTTCTGCACTATCTTTATGTGAGTATCAAAACCCCAACACCCAGAAGGTGTAATATATGTCGTTTCAGACGCTGCCTCCTGTCACCGTTGTGGCTATAGTAAGTCTTCTACTTATACTTCTACCCCTAAAGCTTACTATGTCGTCCTGGATAGTTTGCCGCCGTGTGGGCACAAACAGACAGAGAGATCAAGAAGATGCAAGTGAGTGTCCAAGGTTGCTTTCTATAGCCTTCGATTCATCACGCTCGTAGCCATATCTTGACCTCACAAATGGAGACTTAAACCCTCGTCGGACCCTTCTCCTAGATTACACCCGATCCAAGTAAGTTCTACGGGCTCTCATTTCATTTTGCCCCCTAAGTCTTCAATCCCCGCAGTAACTTGTTTGTCTGGACCGAGGCTCTAGGAAATAACCATCATCTTGTCGCCGGAACATCTTTATTGGTATTGTTGACATTGACCTTTCAACCCTTTGCCTCGAGCCTTGTCACTGTCCGGGACACATGGTTGGGCAAATCGGGTGCGCATCAAATCATTATAATAATAGTAACCGATGCTGTAGCTATTTTTGGACAGGGATCACTGTGAACAATCTCGCCGCACTTGGACTGAACCAGGATGTCCAAATCGATAATCTGACCTGTAAGCTGTTTCTCGGTGTTGTGGTTGGGTCTTGACCTCTGACCTCACGGAATTCAGCATTTCTTACAGCGTCTGGTTATGCTGGGGCATCAATCCTTTATAATTTTGGAGATCCACCATTTGTTCATCAGGGATATACAATAGGAGCCTTTGAAGTAAGTCAGTCCGTCTCATCCTGTGGAACGTTTCAAATGAGGTATTCCCTGCAGCTACCGACCTTTGTCACTACGAATGGAACAGTAATTGTAACCACAACAGCAGTCAAGAGTGTGCCAAACTGCCAGTCGGTCTCAGTAAGTCTTTGTGTGTGTCTTGATGTCACTTTTTGCTAATCCGAGTCATTTCGGTAGGTCAACACGCAAAACACGTCTGCTGGCTGGAATAACACTGTCACCTTCAATGACTGCAGCGCGACATGGTCTGTGGACCGCCTGAACAATACAACCACCTCGTTTGGTACTTGTTATTCCTTAATGTTCGGAACTAGGGAGTGATTCATCACTGTTACATAGGAACGGACGCCTTAAGGTGTGGTGACGGAACACCTCCAGAGTTTAGTCCCATCACTTTCTGGTTTTTTAATTCCAAGTCAGTCATCATTTCGTTATAAGACTTCCACACTCTCATTCTCCGTACCATATAGTTCCCAATCTGGGCAAGCAGCTGCAGCAATTTGTACTCCCTCGCTCGAACTTTGGGATATAATGGCCAGCGTTGACGTAATGACTGGCAGTGTTACAGATGTGAAGGAGTTAGAAGCGTTCTCCTCGACATCTCGTTTCTCTTCTCTTGCAGGAAACATTACGGGACCTCCTCTCAATGGCCGTGCTTATAATGGAGTCAACTTTAGCCCGGTGGATTCAGACGAACATGATAATGCTACACTTGCCGCACTGAGGCTTCAGCTCTCCGCGGGTGTGATTCAAGCTGCCGTTCAGAACGCCCCAGGTCTTCTCGATAACATGGAACAGAACCAATTTGTGGACCTTGTGACTTGGGTTTACGTAGGCTGACTCATCGTTCTCTTGGGCCACCAGTGATATTGACATATGTCACAGACAACCTATTTGACTCTGGTTGCTCGCACAGTATATTTTCTGCCGCACCCAGAGCAGATGACTGTTGAAGTCAGGACATTCTGGAAGCGTCTTTGGCTAAGGTATGTGTTGTATATTTCGGTTTCAGGTCCCATTCATGAATTCTTTACCTACACTACAGTGATATCGCGGTCCACTTTCTCGCAGGGGAGATGGCAATACTCGCAGTGTCCGCGACCTTCATTCAGCTCTCTCATCGTTACAGTCGCCGGAAATTGCGTCTCAAACACGAGCCCGGGACTATCGCCTCCGCTGTATCAATTGCAGCACAGACCGGGATTGGGGGCCGTCGACGCGCAGATGAGATCGATCATATTCTCCGAGACTAGCCTGAGAGTTGGCACTTATTCAAGATCATAGACAAGAAACTTGAACACTCTACGAACCTATTCGATTTCACCCTGTTTTGTGTTATATATTTTCAACCTAATTTGTTATGAGGATGTTGTTGCCTTCCATATTTATCATATAAGTTCACCTTCTGTGACTGATCTCGAGCTACGCTGCCGAGGCATCAATAAGTAAAATGGATCGGGATTATCCTGAAGGAGCCTTCTTTGAGCTTTATTTTGTCCAGGCATTTTTTTTGGCACGGAAACGAACGATAAACTATTCCAGCGAGGTGTTCAAAACTAAAGTGTGCGACTTGCTTGGTGCTATATAGGGAAGATATTGGGAGACTCGGTGGGGAAGCCTATTCAGTTGATGACTGTACTTGGATAGGTGAACAATCTCGCCACACCTGGGCTAAATCAAGATGTCCAATTCGAGAACATAAGCTGTGAGCTGTTTCTCTAGTGTTGTGGCTTGCCTTGAAAGCTTGATCTTTGACGTTACGGGATCCGGCGTTCCGGTGATTGCACTGGGGGAGATCCAGTTATTTACCAGGGATATACAGTCCTTCTCGTCCTGTGGGATATCGGAAGGAACTATTCCCCATAAACTATTCCCCATAACTGTCGTCCTTTGTCACGAACGCTATTTGTAAACGCGACAGCAATCAGGGGTATACCAAACTGCCAGCCGATCACTTCTTCTCATGTGCTTAGCTCTTTCATTACCCACCATCACTTCCTTGGTATATTCCTTACCACGCGAGGGCTTGGCGTTTATTACGCCCAGTTTCCAGGTTAAGCCTTTTCCCTATGATTAAGCCTTCACTACATCTGATCGAGAAGATCATCCTGATTTCAAGGTATAACAATCTTCTTTCACAGCTTCACTGATGCACCACCTGTCGCACCTGGGCTACAATCATCGCATCATGATTCCGATTCCGCAAGGAAGATATCGACGTCCGAATCTCTGCTGGTGGTGGGTGTCGACTTGACACACAACAGGCGGCCCTGCATGGCGTCTTCCACCCAACTGTCTCAAGGCATTTTGTAGTGGGAACGTTCACCCCTATCAAGAAACCCCCAGCGTTCCTTCTAAACACACACATATTGGAAATCACGCGATTCTATGGAGATCAGGACGGCTCGGAATACAGCAACATGGCAGACCGGCTACAGATTAGATCCATTCTATTGGAAGTTTCCCCAGCCTGATGGTTCTTATTATCGGATATATGGTGTCAAAGGCATGCCGGTGTTGACTCTGAAATTGTTGAGGGACATGCTGATCAATTCGAAGCATGTTTGAAATATAGAGTCGACTCTGTAATAACTCATACCTCTTCGCCTCCTCCTGGGGCTATGGGTCTCATAACAAAATATGGGTTATGACGGGGTCGACTGTAGTTAAAAATGGTATCGAGTGTAATAATCCCAAGTCCGACTCGGACCGCTTATAGGGTCACACAGTGGGGTTCTGGACAATCATGGGGAAACTCACAGAAGAACTCCATAAGTCTAGTGCCTCTCAGTGGGTATTCATCTAGCCTCCCCGGCGAGATGTAAATTAGTGTGTTTGTCCACGGTGCGCCAAATTTAGGAGTTTTGACAAATCCTCTTTAATTGTATCATATTTCTCATTAGATACCTCTGGTTATGGGGATATGTGTTGACTGGGATCCAAGCCCCGGACAAACCGATAAACGTGTGAGGGGCCGGTGTCCACACGATATACTAATATATTTGAATACACATGATATATAGCTCCGCAACCTGGTGGGAGCTGTGGGCATTTCCCCATATACTTCACATGGGTAAGTAAATGCTCAATAGACCGTTGGCTTCTCGTCGATTATTAGTCAATGTAATTGCCCTATGAACTACGCCAGTGGTTACCGAATATTAATTAGCTGTTCTGCGGCTAGTGTCACTGGGTGTATCAAGGTATGCCACAATTGAATGCTGCTCGGGACGAAACAGATGATGCGGAGGAACCTGAGTGTGGTTCTCGATTGACTAGTTCCGCCACATAGCACACCGCAGAGTGACAACCAACATTACCAAGGTTACAGTCTTATCTAGTCGCACAGTCGCGTGACTTGGTATCGATCTCATCAACTACCTCCCCCCCATTCTTCCTGCTCCTTTAAGGGCACTCTCACAAATTCAGAAATATTTATTAGTGAATGACCTAATTACACCTGCTTCCACCATGCTGTCCCTCCTCCCTCCCCATTCTCCTCCATGCACCACTGCAACGTAATTCATGTCCGACTTCCCCGGATGAAAATGACATTTATAACGTAAGGATAGTCAGGGTGCTATTGGTTACTAACGGGTTCAGGTAGAGGAAGCAACGTTAGTGTCAGGCGGTCAGACACGAGGATGCAGGAAGTCCTGTTGAGGGAACTAGAATAGTCACCATCATAATAGCTGCTCGATGCGTTGCATATGGGACGTCGTCGAAATGGCTTATCTTTGAGTTAGCACCCAGCGTGTGGCGTGTTTCATCCTGCTAACAGGTTTTGGGAGGGCCTCGAAACCAGCCTTCTGCTTTGTTGGTTCTGCTTCAATTTCATATTTATAAAGTTAATATGTTAGGAGACGCCGGTGGATTCTGAATAAGAGATTAGGCATGTACCAAATTCATAACTCGGCCTTCAGATCTTCAGATAACAGTATTCAGCAGAGTTCCCGACAAGCGACTCCCCTAGCAAGACCACCAAATGTTGCATTGCGAGCGGAGGCAGCACACTGACCAAATTTAACAAGGACCCACACCGACGTCACCAGTCGACAGGGAGGTCAGCAGGGCCACGTGAGAAGTATTGTTGATGGTAGCTATCGGTACGATGGTGATCGCTTCGGACAGATTACTGACATGTACTGACATACATACTGACAGCTTGACTTCTTGCATCCCCTTGGGATCCCGAGAACCAAAACAAGCGATATTTTCGCATTGGCTGCTTCTAACTCTGGACCACGGCCACACAGAAACATCAGCTGACACACCGTTCCCAGCAGAATTCGGAGAAGCACAGCATGCATCATGACGCCTTACCCAACAGATGAGCAGATCAGATGCTAGCGTCACAACGGGGAGGATAAAGCTATATATCACAAGTCCCTGTGGCCGGCTACCTCGTTAATCTTTTCGTCCGGTACGATGCTCATCCTTGAGCTCACCCTCACCTCGAGTCGTCTCCTCTCACAACATTACATCCTATGTACGACGCTCACCACCTTATGTATGTTCCATCTCTTCGTTACTCGCACAAGTTCGTCTACCTCATTTCCGAGTAGTCTATACCATATACAAGACCCTCATCTACCCAGCCTTTTTCTCGCCTCTCCGACACATTCCTGGACCCCCTATCCTCCCCCCCGCCTCATCCTCTGTCTTCTCTTTTCTGTACAAGTATCTTCTTGGCCCAATAACAGGCCAATTCCCTGCAATAATCAATGGTGAAGCTGGTATTCCCCAACGTGAATGGCTCAAAACACATGGTAACAACGGGAGTGTGCTAAGGGTGGTTGGTCCTGTGGGGATCGAACGTGTTATGTTCACCAGCCCCGAAGCTTGTGAGAAAATAATGGTTCGGGATTGGTCCGACTACCCGAGGGTAAGCGACTGTCATACTTTATCCGTGAGTTGTGTTGATGCAATCTGCGGTTGTTGAACATAGCCGAAATTCATGAAGGATGTTCTGGGACTTGTCGCCGGGGTTGGGTTGTTGACAGCCGAAAAGAACAATCATAAGCAAATGAAGAAGATGATGAATCCTGCCTTTTCTCTGCCGAACTTGGTTTCTCGTGAGTGTGGAATGTCTGGAACGGTTCGGGGTCTGATTCGTGTTTCAAATCAATCACAGAGATCAACAAACACTATGATACTATCGAAAGGTAAACCAACCGAAATAGACAGTACACAAGCCTCATGATTAATCTCGTGCAGTCTAATCCAGGTACTCAAGGTACAGGTACCCGCCTCATCCCCGGGTGTGATCTTATCGATGTACGAATGGAGTATGTTGTACGACACACTTATATTTAGCGCATGGGGACTCACCATACACCTGACCAGCGTCAAAGGTATCACTCGACATAATATGTTCTACTGCTTTCTCCTACTATCCGGACAACATACACAATCACCATAATGAGCTCGCATACAACTTCGAACGTGTCATCAACTTGCAAAATGGTGCCAACATGGCATGGCTCATTGGCCTCGTTGTTTGCATCCCTAGCTTCCCGGCATTTGCGCAGAGTGAATTGGCATGGAAGATCAGGCGGTGGATTAGCAGGATCCCGAAAGTTGGTAGGTTTTGAACCTGCAAGGGGTGCTTTCAATGGAAATGACGTAACTCCGGCATTCTGCAGGGTTGTTAGCGACAATAATTGACGCAATGCACCGCATTCGTGCACACTCAAGAGGGCTTTTGGAAGAAAAAATGCGCGAGAGTATGCTGGATGTGGACACAGACTTTGGAATAGATACAGAGAGGAAAAAGGACATCATGAGTTTACTCGTGAAAGCAAGGAAAGAGAATTTGGTTAGTGAACCGAGTGGGTGGAGTTTGGGTGATCAGGCTCTGAAGGACCAAGTCGTGCGTTTTGTACCTCTTTTGCCCCCCTTTCTGTTCCTATGAAATGGGTTCACTGATGTTAGGACAGTTGACATTCCTTGGTGCTGGACATGAGACAACCGCGTCAGCAATTGCTTGGGTATGCTATTACTTATTCTCCAAAAGGGTGTTACCGTTGATTGCTTCACTCGTAGACTTTATACCTTCTCGCAGCGCATAAAGAGGTACAAGACAGACTCCGGGAAGAAGTCACACCCCTACTTTCTGTGGATTCAAGACCAGAGTACAGAACATTGAAAGAACTCCAATGGCTGGATTGTGTCGTGTAAGCCTCCTGTCTTTCTAAAATAGAGAACGGGAACACTTCTGATAAGAGTCAAATGCTTATAGAATGGAGAGTCTGCGTGTACTCCCACCAGTTCCAATGACATTCCGCGAAGCAGCGAAAACTGATTATGTTGACGGCGTACTCATCCCGAAAGGCACCCTTTTGTACATCCCCGTATGTTCTCTCCTCACTACGATCACTTCCTCCCCTCGCCTTCCGCGCACCTTCTCACAAAGTAACCTACTCACGATGGCGCCATTATAGATCCGTGTAATAAATACCCATACATCAATCTGGGGCCCTGATGCCGAAGACTTTCGTCCCTCACGATGGATGGACCTACCCAAGACCTATAACCCATATTCTCTCATGACGTTTTTTGCTGGTCCACATGCATGTATAGGAAAGACTATGGCGATAATGGAGATGAAGACTGTCATTTCGTGAGTCTCAAATTTTGAATCTGACATGTATGATGCTGATGGCACTGTTGATTGTGATGGACGTTGGGCGGTCTAGGTCATTGATTGCAAATTTTGAGTTTGATTTAGCGTATGAAGGACAGGTTCCCCAGCCTACTGCTGCCGTCACTATGAGTGAGCGGAGATGATTATTATTCCAGAGTTCCATGCGCTGACCGTCCACGTGCACAGAACCAAAGGATAATATGCCGCTGATGGTTCGGCAAGTAAGAACTTTTTGTAATATGACATGATATTTTATGCGTGTACGCCACGAACGATGTTGTAACGAACAATTATGTTTCTGTCTTTATTGTCATTCACGCAGGGAGTTCCGTAATGTCTATACTGTAGATCCGACTCCTAATGGCGCCTCAAAAACTCGCGCAGAATGTCTCAAGAACCCGTAATGACCGACTAAAAACCCCAACTAGCCAGGAGACCAACATATAAACACTTCATTCGATCACAAATTCAAAATTTTAACGCTCACCAAAAACCCCGGAAGCTTAACCAAACTCGACAAAAATTGATAGTAGGGTTTCGAGATTGCTAGAAGCAAGCAAACCCTAGGGAAACCTAGAAACCCAGAAAATGAAGTCTGATGGCCTGGTAGGGCCCAAACTGGATTGCGAAAGGTGGTATCCAGTTTGCGTCTTCCTGGATAATACTAGGGTTGTATAATGGAAAATATTGGACATTGCCGTTCTCATCGTCCCGGGGTCACTCAAAAGGCTTGGTCTGCGTAACCCATTGTTCTTTTTGAAGGTTATCCATTTGAATTAGCCCCTACGGCGGCGAGAGAAAGGTGGATGCACTGAGCCCAACAAGTGAGGCGGTTCTAACATTCATTTTGCGTTAGTAAAGCAGCGAATGGAGCCCATATCATCCTAGAAATATATATAATAACCACAGGGACCTTGGTATGTTTTTCTGAAGAACTGACTTGATTATACATCATCAGTTTCGAAACATGATAGCACAACGATTACAAGTTCTGAGAGGCTTGCTTCGTTTGAGGCCTCACTGGTACTGATGACCAGTCTTCCACATGTGGTAAACCCTTGCATAACTGATGCGAAAGGGTAGTTGCATTCGCAGGTGAATGTAGATAAGTAGTAGGTCAAATTATTCAACATGCTGGGCTGGCGAGCCAAATAATTGAGAACGTTGGGGGATCCACAGCATGTCACTCTTGTGGAGATGATTCTCAAGATGAGTTTAGAGGTAATATCATAGCTATGTGGCCTGCGAAAACTTCGTTTGAGAAAATGATGGAAAGGCGGTCCGTGTATTAGAGATTTGACAGTATGACAGGGACTAGAAACTCGACGTGGCTCGCGATTGAAAATGGGCCACCAGATTACTGCCAAGGTGGATTAAACAGCCAGTCTTTTATGAACGCTAAGTATAGAAGATAGGTTGAGCTTCGTGGAGCCACTGGCTCGCGACTAGGGAAACGGGCAGTGGATAGCATTAGAGCCACTTTTGGGCGAATGTTTATCAAAGTTGTCACGTACGTAAGACAGGACTGGTGAGATGTCGTGGGGTTTGATGACAAACTCGTTAGATTTGATGTCAAGCTGGTGCCAATGTACCAGACACGTTCCGTGGGGCCTTTCCCATGCCAGTCTCCTACATGACCTGCTCCGACATGGTCGCTGTGAACTGAAATAAGTCATAGAGACAGGGATCTTCTCTGATACGCTTCTGAGATTCTCAAAATTAGCGTTTTCAGTAACCTATGAAGTCGAAGTGGGTCATATTTCAGTGGGGTCCGGAGCATGGCGAGATTCTAGAAGCACAGCGTTGAGATCAACAACCCCATAGTCCACCTGACCCAAATGTAAATGATGCTCTTATGGACCTGGAGATCACCCCGGAATACAGTTGGTGCTAAAAACAGAGGTGAAAAAAAGGGGGTGACTGTTAATAATTGTGGTCGGAGCGAGTGTCATTGGCTTATGACAGAGATCGTGAGGGACTTGGAAAGCACCCAGGACCGCGGCGGTGCTCTCATGTTGCGGAGAGGTTTTACTGACGGCTGATATACATTCAATTGGTCAATGAGTGTGACAGGTAGGCCGTGCAGTACTCACAGGCTTGTTGTGTTCTGCGAGTTGCCACGCCGCAATATATCAAACCAGTACTCAATTCTCTTTCCCTTTCCCACCCTTCCTATTCCATAAAGATACACACATTGTCAAGGAGGTGGAAGAGTTTAGTCATATGAACCATGGTCAAGGTAGCAATAACGTTGCGGCTCGTGCGTTCGCGTGCGACTAACGAGCTGTATGTTCGGGTGAGCCTCAACTATTAACCCATCTTTATAATTCTGTGGCCCACCATCATTAGCTCAGGTGTGCCTCAACTTGAGGTTTGGACTTGCATATCTGTCAGACGTAGCGAATTCACGAGACCTAGGGGCCGACTAAGGTTGTGCATCCAAGTGGTAAAGTCACTCGTGTCAGAGGGAATTTTTCTCTCATTGATCCGAGGGATAATGCTAAAGGTTTAGTGCTCCACAAGAATGATATTGACTATGCCTCGTGCAAGATGTAACCCATAGCTAGCAAAGTTTGGAGCTCAATCCAACATTTTCGAGGGTGCTGACTTGAAAACGACGACCTTGAATGTCGCGCATATTAACTCGTACCACCTTGTTCCGCCGTTTTTTACATCATGAATATAACATAGATATCATTTACATATGTGACCATGGTAATTTAACGTTGGCGGGGCCCTTCGTCTGCAACGTTGGGCGAGTCAGACTTCACTGGCTTACACACCCGGTCACTCGCACAAAATCCTCCCGAAGCACCGACTATAGCACCCCGAGCGAAACGAGTCAGTGAAAAATGTAATCAAACATTCCCACAAACAATGATAACGTACTCAGTTCGACCTTGACTTTAGTTCCGTCGGCCTTCACTTCGTTTGGCTTGTCTATGGGTAGTGTTTTGCATGAGTGACTGTGCGGATGCAATCCAGAAGTCTTCGTAACACGTACTGATCCAGTTCCCCCAGACGCTTCCTTCACTCCCATTTTCACCACTCGGCATGCATCGTGTCGCAGCAGCCGCACCTCCCTCGTCATTCGTGTTCTTTGGTTGTTCATCACAGCTCTAACCTTCGTATTTCAGCCGGAAGGTGAGCTAGTAGGGTAGGACTGTCCGGGAAAAAGTTCACCGGCGTTCTTGGCAGGCTGTAAGGGCCATCCAGGTTGGGCTGTTGTTGTGCTACACCTATTAGGTTTTTTACATTCCGATTGAGGTCGCAGTTTCGCTTTGCGGTTAACCGTGACTATCCATGCGTCCTTTGCTTTTGACTTGCCTGATCTCGCGTTTTTCTATTGATTACAGTTTTATGTTGAGAAAATCAACACGTACAGTAGGCGTAGTAACACCAGTTCTGACAAACATTGGGGTACCTGCAGAAAAAGCTTAACTCGACAGCAAAAAGGGGTATGGTACGTACTTGGAACACGGGATTTGGTATACTGGGTTTGAGGGTGAGGGTGAGCCCGACGTTATGGGGGATTGATTTGTAGCCTTAGTTTTCTTGGTGGGTGGCCCTGGGGAAGGTGGCGCCGGGCGTTTACCACCTGTGGCCGATTTCGCTGCAGGCTTAAAGATTGAGTCAATAAACAATAATGGTATATGTGAAGTAATGGTTACCTTGTTTCCACGTCGCTCTATAGG
>QFDT01008025.1:0-18777 GCA_003315915.1 Macrolepiota dolichaula | reverse complement strand
GCGGCCAAACCTGACACATTCATTTACGCGTTCTTCAACATTCTTGTCTCGTCCTTGTACGGGAATTCTGTCATGGCCAATCTTAACTCTCGCGATTATGTTCGTGGCAATGCTGAGCATGTCTTGGCGTCCAATGTTCAGTTCCATGAATTGACCATGAATCCGTCTTATGTATGTTGATTGCTCTCTATCTTCGTTGTTTCGTATGAATTCGGTTTTATAGGGTCAAAGTTCCTCCGCCACACGAGTGAGACCTAGCAAAGGCTTGGTCAATGAGGTTACCATTAGCCGTGACACAGTTACTAGTGAGTCATCACGCATAGTACAGACACCATTTCTGACTGTCCAATCACAGAAAAAGATGACAGTAGTGATTATGCAGCGGCGTATAAATCAGGTGGGGATGTGTAGGCTTTGGCTTATCGGAGCATCATACAATAGGCGTTTTCTACTATTCGGTTCGTTCGCAGGATGTAAACTTTGTAAATTGATCATCATAATAAGTTATACACTTTATACCAATCGTGGTTTCGAAAGCGCTGCTAGATTTCTTTAAGGGCTTCATTGCCTATTCTCAGTGCTGGGCCCTGCAAATGAACACCAGGACATTACTACCACCACTTCAACTTCGCCAGTTAGCTGTTACTTTACTCTCAGCACATGCGTATTCAGCATGTATGTTCAACCCCCAGCCAAAAGGTATAATACTAGTTTGTACCCACTCACCGCATCTTAGGAGTAGTTTACTTGTGCGCAGAGAACTAACCTATCATCATCGGCCCATGCGAATGTCACTAAAAAATTTCGTGCCACGTGACCCGTCCCTCGTATTTTTCCCCTGGTCGGTCTCCGACTCTCCATTTCCAGCCTCGTCGCTTCTCTTTCCGTGGGACGTTACCCTACACCCGGGTCTACCAGGCATAGTGCAGCCGTGAGACGGAACGCCTTAGACACTACACCCCGAAGGAGTCCTACACCCCCTTCTTTCCCAGTGCAAGTCAAAATTTCCAACGCTACATCTGTTGCCGGAAGTGGCGGATTATCCGACTGCTGGTTGAGAACGACCATCGTGGATGTGAAGAAAATCTCAGCTGGGCTAGGACCCCGAACCTCCGACAGTTTCATCCGGTTACACTTTCCGTCCCCACATTGAACACCCCTTTTCACACAGCGCGCACACACGTCGTTTATAAACACAGGGATTCAGTAGCCTGTCAAATACCCATACAATGGATGCACAATCTCGTCCAATTGCTTCCGCAAGTTCATCGATAGGCCTGGATATCCAATTCCAAGGGCATTTCAAACCACAGCAACCCCCAATTTCTCGTTGATGTATTCGCCTGCTCTAGGCTCACCCTTCGTATTTTTATTCCATCACACCCAGATATCTCAATAGAGTTCCACACTGCTCGTTGTCGCTCGTTACGGTGGCTTAGGCCATCAACGATAGAGAAGATAGATGACTCCCTTACCCTTTGCCGTCATTCAACATTGACTTGGCATACCAAGTTTCGTACGACATCCAGAAATCCTCATTCACGAAACCAAATTTATGGGTAATGGACCCGGCCGTGGCAGCACATTCATGTCCAACGCTTCGGATTTGGCACTAACCCCGAGAATTATGTACAGGTCCCGCTTCATCAGTCCACTTCCAATTGGCTCGGTCCATCAAACTTGAGTCTAGTTCATCAACCGGACTTTCAATCTATGAGAGACGCATAGGAAACCATCGAAAATCTAGTTGACTGGGTGACTTCTACCTTCCCACCCGTTGCGTACAGTAGTCATATGAAACACGGAACTTATGGTGAGGGCCATGTCTCCACTCTCCCTGAAACTCATAGAATGCTTGAATGGTGATGTGTACTTTGAGTTATTATTCCCTTGGTTCAATTCTTAAAGCTTACACCTCTTATCGCCAGAACCCGGGAAAGACGGGTTCAAATCGAGATGTTGAGTTGTCTAGTAAACGATACTGTCTCCGATCCTACAAAAAAAGACCCTGTCACCTATGACCACCAAACGTCCAACAGTTCATGTTGCACGGTTGTCCACCACTAGAATAGGAATGTCAACGAAATGGTAGAGTGATGATTCGTTCAACCTCAAATAGCACCACAACACAGGTCACACCCTATAATAGTACTCGGCCACACGTCTGCGTGTAGCTTATGAGTCCCATGGGCGACACCTGCTGCAAAGGGTATCGGATACTGTCTCGACGACGAGCGGTTTCACAACGTATCACATGCTCATTCGCTGTGTAGAGCCTTGGCGTGCCGAATTTTGTTGCGCTTATAGGAGGTGGAGTGTTCGACGTTCGTGCGTTCACCATAGATCTTTCACCTAATTCAAGTCGGAGTCCAGACATTATCACCCTCAGCCGTCATATTGAGATTTTCGAGACTTTTCCTCGCTCATCTCGGGTTTGAAATTCCCAACTCCACTTGGGGCCCAGAAGTGCGAGGATGAATTTCCCGCATGAGCGAATATGTCATAAACGTCACAATGTCACATATCTCTTTGACAGACTATGTCTGCCACAGCTCAGCGTTTCCAGCGGATGTAATTGGTGTATGAGCAGGGACTCGTCTAACTGGATAGCAAGGGATAAATCCGAATATTCCAGATATTTCAACCTCATTACACATGCTTGATATAATCCTAAGAATACTATAAATATATATATGTACATTCAATAAGATTCCCACCCTCTTGTAATCTGTGGGATCAGGGCCGCCACAGTATTAGAACAGATTTAGCCAAATACTGTCAGACTGAACTTTGACTTACACAATGAGTTGTGGTAACTGCTTCATTTGTGGCAGATGGGAGCGTAAGAACACTCTTCGAGATACTGCACGAGCTTTCAGCACTCTCATGACCGAGGCTCTGATTCTCGTTTAGCGGCCATCGTGCTACTATTCGTGGACATGTCTAAGACAAAATGAGTTATGACCTCAAGGGCTGGGCCGAGGGGATTGGACTAAATATTGCCCAGGCGATGAAACCGGGGAACCCAGCGGGTCGCCCAGAGTGCGTCCTGAGGCCGATCACCTGGGTCGGAATTCAATTACTAACAGGGTGAATGAGGCGAACTTTAAGACAGTGAAGGCTTGGTAAAAACCGGTGTCGCGAGCGTAGAACGAGGACCTTGTCAGATGAAGGTAATCGCGTGGCCAAAACGAGAGTTCCACCCCGTTTGTGCTTCATAAGGGTCCCTCACACATACAGTAAGACCTACGCTGCGTTTGGTATCAATTAGGGTTGTGTGGTTCTGTACACGTTGTACTTCAAATGCACAGTGTTGCTTAGGGCACTAGAACCGGGTTACCCTCCTTTCCTCCCACTGAGTTGGGTCTGATTTGCCGCGGAGGGCATCACCCTCAATGTCTTCGGGGAGTGATATACGAACATGCGCTGGCGACAGGCATGCGATATTTCAGTGCTACCCAATCTTCCGAAGGACGAATTACCGAACTCTAAAAAGCCTGTTACGGTCGATATGATAATCCAGTCGGCTAAACTGCCTGGACTGGCTCAAGAATCGAAATTCTGTGAGTGCAAAATTTGCCAACCCCCTACTTATCCTAACAAACATTCCCTGTAATGGCTTAACCTGCGTGAATGTGTAGGTCACTCATCAATCCTGAAACGACATTGACCACCAACTACCCTATTTGTTTCTCCGTATGTCTTCGACTACATACAAAACCGGATTGGTACATCCCAGAACTGGCATTGACGCCTCGTTTCTTTTCACTGTCTTCCAGTTCAATACCAAGCACTAGCCCAGAAGTTGCCGCGATGGTTGGCAATCTCGTATCTTATCCCGGTTCGTGATGACTGAATCAATCAAATATAACACAAACCAATCCATAAGCATGATTTTGGGTTCGTGATTGTATGGGTCACTTTTCCGCACTTGATAATCCAGCCGGCCTATCTAATTTGAGAAAAACCAGAGATTACTTCTAAGACAAGAGCTCCCCAAAGCTGGACTCCTCATTCCTTTCCCCGTTCGTGATAGTATACAATCACTGGCTATGGATTTCCTGATATCGATCGATGTGTGTCAGGAACGCTGAGAAAAACATCGGTTTCTCGAATAGCATATCCAGTCCCTAGCACCATCTTGATCTTCAAATAATAGTAGCCGCACAAAGTCGCAAGTTGGTTGGATTCATGGAGCCATGTATCGACCACTGGCCTCCTGGATATATCCGCCTCCAACGGACCTTGCTCCATAAATAGGTTTCTGTGCATGATACAAGATCTTCACGACGACCCCCGTAAACTGACACCCAAAATTACATTAGGAGAGCTTATATGGCGAATAGCATTAACTATCCTATTTAGTCTCCTTCTCTGCCTGTTCCCCTGGGAGTATACCCCACACACGAGCACTGTATAAGGAGTCAAAGAATTCTTTGGCGACTTTGATCTTGGGTTTTCCCTCTTCGGAGTCCTCCGTGAGGTGGAAGAGCCACATGTAGTGGTTTTCATATTTCCCCTTGCCGGATATCAAATTTCCTGTAGAAGACATCTGCTTGAAATATCAACCATTCTGCTTTCATTGTGGAATTCTCTGCAAACCTGGAGGACCACTTTTCCAGGCATCTCAACATGATCGTGTATGGTGAGCTGAAAGATCAGTCAAAATAGTGATTGATGTGTGGTAAGCAAGCTGGAACAAGGCATACTTTGAAATCTTTCACCAATGCGCCGCACGCTTTCTCAAAGAATTCCCTGGACTCCTTGTTATTCTTCACTCGCGGACCCAGCGCATCAAATCCGGGTGTGACCCAATGGTATTGAGCATCGTCGGCCATGTATGACATGATCTCATCAGGATTTTGGTCACTGACGGCTTTGAGAAATGCTAGCACAACCTGCAGTTGTGGGGAGGCGGCGGGGAATTCCATATTGTATCGGGTATGCGGAGTGGCTTCTGAGTGAAAGATGCGTTGTTACGAAGAAATTTAAAGCCCCATGTAGCCCGCTCGATGCCGGAAGTGTTGATCTGTCGATTTGGCAACTAACGTGATCTCAATGCACGGCCGCGCCCTTGTCTCGATTTCAAAATGAGCATTTGGTTTGTAAAGAATAACGTATACCTTTGAATACAAAATCATTCGCCTGGAGAAGCACCAATCCATTCTTGACTCTCCGCGGATCGCACCATCATTGTGGGCGCGGAAGTGGACAGGTGTGAGATCATGTGAAGTGCACTGGTATAATAATAATGATATATCCCAAGCCGCTCAAATTGCAGCGAGCGGAAATCAAGAAGAGCATTATAGGAACCAACGAGTACAGCATATGATCTGAGTTGTGAGCTTACATCTTCCACAGAAATAGTGCAGTATACCTCCGGAAGCCCAATTCATCCAGGTCGAGTTGCTGGTGGAACTCCGTCTTAAAAAATTTCCCTCACCAATACATCAATGAAATATAGGTCAAAAAGGTTGGAGAGCGTATGTCGTGCATTTACGAGGGTAGTTGTATTTCCTTGGTACATGATACTCTTATACACTACGTCTTTGAGGAACCTGCGGGAAATGTCCATAACGGCCACACTGGCCACCTGTATAATGACAGATAGGGAAACCTTTGCTTTTCGTTGATGTTGGGATAGCGGCCCGCAGCGTCAATTATATTCTGTACCCTTGTGCGGAGGGGTCCTTGAGTGGTAGTAATTATATTATTGTTGAATTTGATGGGATAATAACTTCAGGCGTGAAAAAAATAAATGACAGAGGCATGCATTATTGGCTTACATGCGATAGCGAGCGTGTAAGTACTGATCATACCAATATCTGTGATTCTGAGCGTTGCACGGCAGGATGGGATGAACCACCCAGTGTGTTCATAAACAAGGCGGAATTTCACTGATACGGCTGAGATCAAGGCCAAGATCTTGGCAAGGAAGAAGCCTGTCGCGGTTTGTGGTGGCACTGTCGCCTATCGCAACATCGAGTGTGTTCCTTATCTTGCGAGATTCCTTTCCAGTTTATTCGTTTCAGCACAAAGACCTTATCATGACATACCTTATTAATATACACGAATGACATAGAATTCTGGGACCGTCATGTAATCTCACAGTTCGTCACAAGTTAAAACGCCTAGCGGCCAAATCATTTCGCTGCACAAGAAGTTCTGACATGGCCTTCTGATTGCTTAAACTCTTTCTAGTTCTGATCACCCTCCTTCCTCTTCCACTACGTAACATGATGGACATGAGATGAAACTGTTTTCAACTCTAATGAACGTTGCCACAGTGTAATGAATTTGAGACCCCAGAACGAATAAACCTGATCAAGTTTGCCGAATAAAGTTCTGATTTGTAAATTGTTATCAATGGCTCACATGCATAGGCTATTCTGGGAACCTGAAATGTTGGGTGCTATTTCCAGCCGCGGATCCGAGTACCGCGTGGGACAAATGGTACCCCTCTCAAGGAATGGACTCTTCCATGGAGTGATACCCACTGTTATAGAGGCTCTAAGACAAAGTGGTAAAGCGATATGATGGTTTGTGTGGTTTTAGTGAGTAAATTCACATGATGAACTGTGGTTAGGTCTCAGCTTGACTTCTCGAATTGTTCGGCCCTAGCACATCAAGGGTGTGATGAGACTTGAGCTTCTAGGCTTCTACCATGTGGAGAGAGCTAGAGGCGATGCTATCTGTGACAACTTTATCGTTATGTTCCCAGGCGCAGTGTATAGTTGTCTTTCTCCACCCACTGAAATGGAGTACGCGGAACTCCTGCAGCTAGAAGAATATTCAAGATATTCATGGTTGCGCAAGAGAACGCCGCCCGGGTCATTCATACCGATGTCATATTTTTGAAACTACATGCTATACTGGGCGTCTCACGCCGGCCCCGTTCGTTTTCTCAAGCATGACTCCCTGCATGTCAGGGCACATGATTCTTTGTTCCAAGTCAAGTCGAAGTCCTGTACACTGCCTTGTCCTCATGCGATCAGCTGCACATCCAACCGTCACATAACCATAAAAGCCGAGGACGCCAGAGAGGACGCCCGAAACGACCGCTACCAGACAAATCACCGTCGAGCGTTGTGGAGAACGTCATCTTGCAGCTCAAAGGTCACAACAACTACACTACTTACCTCAATATGCGCGGGTTGCAGATCAATCATGAGCCTTATCGACTTGTTATGTGTGTTACCCCCGATCTCTGACCTGCTTGACACATCAGTTCGTCATCAGCATGCCAATTTTAGGGTCGCGCCTTGCCTGCATGTTTACACCAAGCAGCGATTCCTGTTCCGGCGCCGCATCCTCAGAGCAAAACTTTTTGACTTCCATCCCCGCAGATCAAACTGAGCAAAAATAAAGCTGGATGATACACAAAGCGCTCTGAGAAGATTCGAAATAGAAAAAACAATGGGAAAGGAAGCAGATAATGGGCGAATGTAGTTCAAGGTATTGTCATTCTGTGACATCAACGACCGCTTGAACTCCTTATCCCTGAAATCCAGATCCTCTCGATGACTCGGGACACGCCATATATGGTAGAGAACAGGCTTTCCAGAAGCTGCGGAAATTAATTTTGCAACACTCCCGATGTTAGTGGGCAGAAGCCACTGTATTACTCAGCTTCTATCCCCTTGGCTTTCAATGCGCAGTCAATTTGACTATAATCTTGCAATAAATAGACAGTGACATAAATACTAAAACACTAGGAAGAATGTTCCCTGAGATTACTCTTTATGGTGCGCGCTTGAGTCATATCGTACCAAAACGCATTCGAGCGTGGTACCAGCCAGGCAGCGCATACGCAAACGAAAGCCATAGCTACATGACTTTATGTCAGGCAGAGGATATGAGCTGTTGTCAGGTGGTACTCACATTGTACCAGTAAAATGAGACTTGATCGTTTCTTCGTCCATCCTTTGTGCAAAACCTCAGTCCAACAAAAGTCGCGAGTCCGCATAACAGGGTCGATGTGATGATATCCAAGTTCCAAACGTAGGACAAGTATGCCGACCAAGCCAGCATTCCCAAGAGAACACTAGGACGAGCGATGCGAGGAAACTCCAGAGGAACAGTGGATCGCAGGAACTTGATATCACCCTCGACATCTTTGAAATCTTGCGTGTGCGTGGTGGTAGCGTATATGCCGATCGATAAGAGGATCGCACGAACAGCTACCACGTCAAATTGGTGACGGTCACGACCTAAATATAATAGTTAAAAACAGCTACAACTGCGCCTGAAACAAAGCACAGTACCTGCGAGGAGTGTGGCACCCACATCAAAGGCTCCAAAGCCTATTCCATTGAGCCAGTTTCTGATAATCCAACGATCGCTACTCCCTCCAAACTCGTTGTACCATGTCGTAATAGCAATTATAGCCATACTCGCCCCTAGTACGGCTTTGGAAAATTGGTGGGAAATCAAAAGGCAGATTGGGACCAGGGACCATCGAAGAATGCGGGCATTGCGCAGGGTTATTCGACCGGATGGTATAGGGCGATCAGGCTTGTTGTCGGCATCCTCAGAAACCGCCGTCAGTGAGCAGGTCTGATTAGAGGTCGTAAATTGGAGGAGATGGAGCCAGAGCCACAAGAACTCTTCAATAAAGTGCCTGAAAGACCACACAGGCGCGGTGACCATGCCGGCAATCGCCTACAGAAGAAAAGATTCAGTACGGTCGTCTACATAGGGAATCAAGTTATCTACGATTGGAACAAGTGTGGTCTTTATATCGGATTTCGTGAAGAGGAATAAAGTGAACAAGGTGCTGCCCAGCTGTTGTAGGACCATTTTGACGTCAACGATGTCTGTGAGAAGAGTTCAGATATCGGTATGACAATAGAACGGGCTCCGGACTTGGGGGTGTACTTAAATCAGCCAAGCGAAAGGCGGGTGTTTTTTATTGCTCCAAATCCGAGATAATCGAATCTTG
Organism: Macrolepiota dolichaula; assembly: GCA_003315915.1. Lineage (NCBI taxonomy): Eukaryota > Fungi > Basidiomycota > Agaricomycetes > Agaricales > Agaricaceae > Macrolepiota > Macrolepiota dolichaula. The sequence continues at coordinate 9,836 of QFDT01008025.1, read as the reverse complement.
GATCCTTATAGAAGGACGTGGTAGAATGATCAGTGCAAGCTGAGACGAGTTGTAGATGACCTCCGTGGCGCCCTGAGTTCAGGGCTAGGGCTAGAGATTGATATTCTTAGCGGCCGGGGGGCCCACCAGCTTATGTGTGGTCGGAGTTTCATGCGGAAAAATCCGTTATGGGAGGAAGGTGCCTCTATGGGCTCGTCTAGGCATCCGAACACAAGGTGTGCCACAACCTCAGTTCGCTTGTGATGTCGGTTCGTGCAGTCGCAATTCGTCACGCAGTAAGCTGACTGACAAGGCGTGGCAAAATTCGGCGCTGTGACAAGGTAGTTGAGCACAACACTGACCGGGGGGTGTGCACATTTTGTCTAATGGAGCAATGTTATAGGTAGTGGGATATATGGCAGGGTAAACGACTTAACGGTTTGACAAACGAAGGTGTTTCTTTACAGTGGGCATGTGTCAGACCCCCTTCTAGATCGGACTAACAAAGAATGGTGTAATGGGGAGGACACAAGCCAGGATTGATCACATGTGTCCTGAGTAGTGCAGTCGCACAATTATATCACCGAAGGACGGGAAATTGGTGCCAATTTAAGCTCCGAAAACAAAATCCACGTTGCCCCATGATTACAAAATATATGTGCTATGTACGGAAGACACTATTGTACATCCTTGGTCTGTTGCTCTAGCCAATCCCAGAGCTCAGTCCCCACCTCGGGCTTGGTGGCATTGGGTTGAGCCTTTCCGAAACGCGCCCAAGCTATCAAATACTAGAGTTACCAAAAATATCAGTCCAAGTACCGGCGGAAGATTAGAAGAGCTGCCGTACTTCACCATGCGCGTTGGCGGTCTCGGGAGAGGTTGCAGCCCATAATGACGTCAGAGCCCCCTGCGCGGCATTATACGAGATGTAGCCCTGAAAAATAGTTGGAAGGAGCGTCAAAGAGACCCTGGCTGAAGTACGTACAACTACTTTCACAACTGTCGGCGACATGGTCCGTCCAAGGTTAGTGACGATGAGGCCTTGAAAGAGGTGTTCTCAGATTTGAAAAAAAAAGGGTGCTAGAAGACATGGCCCACCTGGATGAACAGACGTCGAAACAATCCCTTTGTCTGCGTACCTCCTCGCGAGTTCACAAGCGAAGGCTACATTAGCCTGAGGCGATTGCGTAAGTATAGAGAAAATTTGACAAAAGGGGTCAACTTACAAACTTGCTTTGGTTGTACAAGTCCAACGGCTTCGCCTTTTGCCGTGCGGGCCCATCTCTCACAGTATCCCAATTGATCCTATCAACAAGAATGTGTCCGTGCGAGGAGAGGTTGACGACACGCGATGAACCAGCGGCCAAAAGCTGCGGTATGAGGAGCTGCGTAAAGTAAAAGTGTCCTATAGGGACATATTAGCGAAGGGCCTGTAGATACATGAAAGTACTAACCAACGACATTGACACCAAATTGGAGATCGTACCCTTCGACAGTTATGGCATTGGGGTCTGGAATCATCACCCCACTATGGACATAGTGTTAGGAAAGACGCGCCACACAAGGGCGGGAGAAAGCACGTACGCGTTATTTATAAGGACATCGAGTTTGCTCTCAAGCTCTTGGAAAGCTTTGGCAGCAGCCTTTACAGAGCTCAGGCTTGCCAAATCCACGCTGAGGAAGTGTGCCTCGTTGTTTGTGATAGTTTTGAGCTCTTGTATGGCAGCTTCGGCGCGTTCCTTTCCATGGGATGCTATATAGACCTTGGCATTCTTAGCTAGCAGGGCCTTGACCGTCTCTTTTCCAATTCCACTACTCCCTCCTAGACCCTCTTTTAGTAGCTGGGGGGGTACAATGTATGAATAAGCGTACCAGTAACGATAATGACCTTGCCAGACAGGTCGGGAATGTCGTTCGTGGACCACTTGGCCTTAGGAGGCCGGTTCGCGTCGTACATAGACATAACTGTACCCATTATAAATGATGTTGAAGTTACAGGGCGTTATGCGCGAGGGCTGGTATACAAATTGTGCGAGTGCTGGTATATGTGCAAGAGCTAGTCTACGATGTGTGAGAGCTGTTATACAATGCTGAAATTACATAATGACGAATGCTGGCACACTGTGCTTCGAAGCCTGATAGTATTGCCGTGAGGCGAGCGAGAAATCAAGCTAAGTCACACACCTCGCTTATTATTAGCCTATGCCAAGTTGGGTAGTAACAATCAGATGATGGACCGATTTCTCTCTTATTCTGATGAACTTTTGCTACAACTACGCAGGTAGGATAAGAATAAGAAACTCTGGATGTTGAATGGCTTGCCCTGGACGACGCACTCAAGAGGACAATGAGGATTTTGAAGTTGCGCAGCCGGATATCTCCGCAATTGACGCTCGGATGGAGTAGAAGTACCCAGACGTTCCCAAGGGCAATCGAACAAGGCTCGAACCTTATTCTAGATCAAAGTTGAATGGAAGTTTGTTCAGATCACAGTTGAAACTGCCAAAAGTCGCCGCGGTCGTGGAACTTTGCCAATGGTGAAAGAGCTGTCCTTACAAGTATGCTTTCGAGCGCGATCCATGCTTGTTCTTCAGTGGTACGTACACCACTTGGCGTCCGTGCTCGGCGGCGGTGCTACCAGCGGCTCGCGCCCAAGCGTTCCCGAAGTTAGCCCCCAATAACCCCTCGACACTGCCTCAGTCCCAGGGGGGGTGGTTCTCTTCCATCAATTCCGCGCTCGTAGTGGCACTCATCTTAGGGTGATTGATGGGTCTAAAAGGTCGACTACATATAAAAGTGGCGCCATGACAGACAGGGTTACGGTGTGATAATGAAATGTAACAACACATACATAAAAACCAGGGGTCGTAGTAACAGAACTGGATTGGAACTCGCGAACGCCCAAGATATGAGTTGCTCCGCTCTCCGATATGATGTTTGATGCAGGCTGTGATATAGATCACGTGGTTTTAAAATTCTCCCATCAGGCTCTCAAAAACAAACCTGTGTTCCCCACGACAACATGTGTCCATCATGCTTCTATGATGCGTCAACCTCCCATCTAGCCAGGCCGCTACTGCATGGGCCTTTCGGCAACCATTTACGTCTCCATAAACACTATTGTTCATCAGTGACAGTGCTCCAAAGATTTATTAAAGGGGATGTTAGTCGCACGACAACCCTTGAGCTTGCTGCCCATCATGCGAAACTGGACTTTCTCATTCATCGCTCTATTCGTTGCAGTGACCTTGAGTCTTGCTAAGGCTCCGGCTTCAGACTGTGTGCTGCCCTCCCTAACCGCAGCGCAGTTCTCCAAGCTGCATCTGGACTATATTGTAATAGGAAAGAAGCCTCCACTTGTGCACATGTGGCAATGTCCATTAATTTAATTTATACTCAGGCTCAGGCGCCGGTGGTCTGACGGTCGCGACTAGGCTTTCCGAGAATCCCCACCTCCATGTCGGTGTCATCGAAGCGGGCATATTTCATCATAATGATCCCCTGGTGGATGTACCTGGTGCGTCTCGTATAACGAACGACCGTCGCGCGCGCGTCTCACGCGAAATAGCATTTGGCGGTCAGAACTTCGGCAATGCAAGTTATGACTGGCTCTTTGAGACTGTTCCTCAAGTTCATGCAAATGGCAAAATAATTCAAGAAACCAGGTAACCACCTTGTACTCGTTCATAACGTTTACTCATTCTCGTAGAGGAAAAATGCTTGGGGGTTCTACAGGCATCAATCTTTTGGCTTGGGACCGCGCGTCAAAACTAGAATACGATTCGTGGCAGACGTTCATCGAAGGCAGTGACTGGAACTTCAAAAATCTCCTCCCGTATTTCATCAAATCAGAGACAGTGGATCTTACTGATAATGATGTGTTTCCGGGAGTCTCGAAGGAAGGTTATGCCGTTGCTCATAAAGAGTTTCAAGCCGACGACGGCTTCGAGGGCCCTATACATGTGAGCGTGTCGTTCCACAGCCAGCCCGTTCTGATCTGACTCGTACTGCTACAGGCGTCGTATAACCAGATTTATGGAGATCTGGCTCTACCACTAGCCTCGACCTGGAATAAGCTAGGCGTTCCAACAAACCCGAATTCTGTAGGTGCTCAACGATTTACACTCCTTGTGTTGCTGAGATGATGTTACAGATAGGTGGCGACTCTTCTGGCGTTAGGAATGAACGAACAGCCGTATTTAATGGCGTGCGATCATATAGTGCAAGCGCGTACTACTGTCCCGCTTCTAAAAGAAAGAACCTCCACGTCCTTACTGGTGCCCAGGTATGTACTTTGCTTCTCGCTTCAAAACCAATTTAGACCCCTGTCATTAGGTCACTAAATTGTTGTTCGATGCCCATCGCGATCACCATGGTTCTCTTTGTGCCACTGGGGTCTCCTTCGTCAGCAACAACGCGTCCTTTACTGCGAAGGCCTCGAAAGAAATTATACTCTCAGCAGGCTCGGTACAAACACCGCAGTTACTGGAGCTTTCTGGTACGCGTTTTCCATTGGTTTTGCCTAAATTGGTACGATGTTCCCTTAGGTATTGGAAATAAGACGATCCTATCAAGTCTCGGGATCGATACGCTGGTTGATCTTCCGGGAGTGGGAACGAATCTTCAGGTAAGAAACCTTTCAATATTCACTATCATACTTATTAGTGTGTAGGACCATATATATACAGTAGCCCAGTGGGAAACCGTTCCTAACATTACGACCTTCGGTGCGATACTCCACAACGGTACGGCCCGAAACTCTGACATTTCCGCTAGATCCATTACGTTACAACGCGACCTTTTTGGAGGAGCAGACAGCAATCTAGCAAGTCCCTCATCAGCATCTATCATCATAACAATACTGACCCACCTTACAGCAATAAGAATCACACAGGCTTTCTCAATACGCGCAACTCCAACCTAGTCTTTCTTACCTCCAAGCACCCCGTATTTCCGAAATCAGATGTCCAGGAGCTGATATCTGAACTCACTGCATCGCTTGAGTCGCACAACAATGAACTCACCCCACTACAACGCGCCCAATTCAAAATCCAGTTGGCTTGGTTGAAGGATGGGTCTGTTGCACTGGGCGAATTTATAGCGCAGTCGAATGGGTTGATCAATCCAGCGAACAATACAAAGTATTTGGGCATAATATCGGGGCTAATGGCAAGTCGCTTTCGGTGGAGGAAATAGAGGGCTAATTTCTTTTTGTTAGCATCCACTCAGTCGTGGAACCATTGTAAGCACCGTTAGCTCATATTGTTTTGACCAAAAAGATGAATTTGCTTGAACCCATAGCACATCAACAGTACCGACCCCTTCGCACACCCGGTTATTGACCCTAACTATCTTGCATTCGATTTTGGTGATTACCCAATCTCACGAATCTCACGAATGAATGGTCATTCACGTCGTGCCTTTCAGACCTGAAATCGCTTATATCGTTCGCAAACATCAGTGTTCAGGTGTCTCAACACCAACCCATCGCAAGTCTCTTGGTCGAACAACAATCTCCCCCACCCGCAACAGACCTGGCAAGGTGAGATTCGTTTTTCTGGCCTATCCAAATGCATGCCCATAATTACCGCAAATTCAGCTTCGTCACCGCAACTTTCCTTGTAAGTGGCCGCTCTCTCGTTCTATTCTATAATGGAAACTATATGTACTCGTAGACCGGCGACCATCTCGCAGGAACCGCTCCAATGGCATCCCGGGACCTAGGAGGTTTGTCTATATCTCCCATAGTGGCGAAGCAAGTATCTTGAGCTCATATCTGGGTGTGCCTATAGGTGTTGTTGATTGCAATCTCAGAGTTTATGGCACGTCCAACCTCAGGATTGTCGATGCGAGCATAATGCCCCTCATCGTCGGTGCTCACTTGCAAGCTACCGTTTACGCTATCGCTGAAAAGGTATGTCGCCATTGAATTTTGATGAGCATGTAACTCATTTTGTAGGCCGCCGACATCATCTGCAGCGGGAGGTAGATCTAGCTACTGTTCTGTAATCTTTTTGAGTAGCGGACACTATATACCTTTTAATACCCGCCATTTGTTCCGAAATTTTGTCAATGATTTGGACAGTGTTGTGGCAAGTTCTCAAACTCGAAGGGGGAGGGATCTTGTTATTTTGGAGTTATTGCCATTCCCGTATGTCTCCTTAGATGCCGATTAGTCCTTGATGAAGGGAAGCTTAAGCTTGTCTAATGAGCTCCTTTGTAGGAGGCTCAAAGTTCAAACAATGGAGATTCTGTTGAATGCAGACCAAGACGTAGCAGCTATATGGAGAAATGATAAGCGGTACTCATTAAACGTCGGTGATGATATTTGAGAGATTTGGAGTGAATGTAGGATAAAGTCTGTAGATTTCAGGTGTACGTATGGTCCTTTTAATCCACGAGAGAGCTCGCATGATAAACCACGTGAACGATAGTGACAAGTCTGTAGGAATGCTAGCTTTCTTCCTAAACACTTATTTCCGTCAGGTCCTGCCCTTCGTAAAGTCGGTGCCATCATAGAAGATCCTCTCAACAAATCTTAGAAAAAAGCATGTTGCTAGATACATAACTCTGAAAGGAAGCCGCAGGGACGTCATTCATATCACAGCTCGAAGCTTCCGATTGATGCACAAATGACACAGATTATCTCAAACCCAAAGAGCTAGACTCGTTCTTCCCTTGATAAAGCTCGTCCCTGTGTAACGCCCCCACTTCTCGACCATTGGGGATAGGCCCCTTTCGGCCGGGCTGGGCTGGATTGTAGTATACCCAAATGGACTTCGACACTCCCGAAATTAATCATGTGCGCGCATTGTTATCCCTTATGGGCGCAAATTATTTGGACATGGAAGTTCAATACATTCGAATCTAAGATTCGCCAGCCCAATGACCAAGATGCTGTTCAGTTGCCGGTGAATAATTGTCTACAGAGCCTCAGGATGTGCCCGTTCCCAGTCCATTAAGTTAGGCATAACCTCCAGCAAAATCTCTTTCCAAGGAATATAGTCTTCTTTCTTCAAACCCAACACCCTCTCGGTCAGACTGGTATCCAAACCGTACTGTGACTGGGGCCCCGCAAGTGAAACATCTGGGAGCCTTGCGATTATATCATGTCCACGCTCCTTGAGTTTCGCCACGACCTCTGGTGTCTTGAGAAACTCAATTGCCTCAACCCAGGTCATTGTCCCAAGCGAAACTATTATCCTCTTCTTTTCTCCCTTTGGCAAAGTTGGTGCGGTAAGCGCAAGGACATGGGCTTTTGCGACATCCCTGTTATGTGCGATAGTTGTAATTGGCCAGGTCGGAAATTTGACGCCCTTCTGGATTAGCTCATATACAAATTTATTGCCGTTGAGCTCAGCCACGCTTCTCGGAACTGGGTAATCCTTGACGAACCACCCATAAATTGTCGGGGGAAATACTTGGCTTCATCAACACATGGTACTTCGGAGAAGGATTAATAGGCACGTACCAGTGGTGAAGTCAATATCGGGGTATCGCTCTGCCGCCTTCCAGATAAGTTTGTCGGAGATTGCTTTGCATGCGATGTAGGTGTAGGACGGGGCATGGTCCTTGGGGTCAATATCATCAATATCGGACCAGGCTACGCACTGGATTAGTATCAGCACAAAAGACAAGAACCTCCGGCCCACTGTTGTGATCATATACCGTGTGATCCATGATGTTGCTGAAATCAGCTAAAAGAAATTTGGTTATCTGGATGTCCGCCGAGATGTTTCATAAATGAGGTTACGTTTGAAAAAACCAGCGATAGAACTTGTGAGTACAAAGCGCTTCACCGAGCTATTTTCGAGGGCGTCTAATAATTTCTTGGTTCCCCCGATGGCCGCCTGGTTCGGTGTCAATTTCTTTGTATTATGCAGGACAGCCCTTTCTACTGGCACGCACGGAATATATATCCTCGGAAGTTGTACCGGGGTGGTAAACGGGCCCAGCGATATGAATTACTGCCTCAACGCCTGCGCCAATCACTTTAGATCCTAGTGTGAAACACTAATGCAAGCACTTGGTACTCACCCTGAAGGATGGTCGGCCATTTTCCGGCGTCCGTGACAAGATCGGCCATTTCGATAACTTCTAGCTTTCCATGTGCGTCGGGGTACGTGTTCTTCAGCGTCTCCACCTTTGGCGGCCTTGCAGTGCTTTATCACCAGGGTCAGCAACTTGGTATCACCGACGTGGACGTCTGGGGGATACTCACGCCCGCACGCTATATCCTTCAACCAAAAGCTGATCGATGACCATTGACCCGACATAACCCGTACCCCCAGTTACCTACGAATTGAATGGGTATTAGGTGGTCAAGAAGAGGTAGGGCTACGTACCATGACGAGATTTGGCTTTGTCTGACTTGCCATAGTGTGCTGCCAAGTTTTGCGGCGATAAAGTGATGGGGAACAACGATGCTATTGTCCCCCTTTTTTATGTACACTATAACAGAAGCAGGTACTATCTTTAGAGATATACATGTGCTCGGCGTCCTTCATATTTGAGAGCTGATGCTGATGGTTTTTGAGCATTCACGGGGCTGAAGTTTCTTATCGTTTCAAGTTGATTGATATCAGATATTCCATCCATCCCGGCTAAACGCTAATTGACGGCGTGACCCGAGTACTAGAAAGAGATTATGTAAAGCAAAGTCCCCTAGAAGCATGCTTGTTGAGCATGTGTGGACCAGGCTATGGTTTACGGCATATGAATCAGCTGCGTTCTTGCCAACGCTTGCGAACCACTCGCTTATATTGGAGCCCCGAAGGGCTCCAACCGGCATTAGTGAGCCATGTCCTCTTCACCTCCCACCATTCCGTTCGCCATTTTCGATGGTTTTCTTGAGAAAACCTACGGTGTGCTCCTCGCTGGGGTGTTCATTGGATGTGTACTATTCGGTATATTAGTTCTGCAAGTGTGAGTTGCCTCCACCCTATCCTGGTCAAAAACGTCGATAACCTATGACCTTCGCGTAGCTTTCTCTACTACTCAAGAAAAATGAGTGATCCATTGATCATGCGAGGGCTGGTGAGTGTCATTTGCTGTCGAGAGTCAAACACCTCACTGACATCGCTCTAGCCGGGTTTCCTAATGTGAGCGCTCTCTACAAGTGGCAGGCCCAAGCTAATCACAATCACAGAGTTATGGAATTCATTCACCAGATGCTACTTTGTGTCGCAGTGTACAAGATTGTCATCAACAACTTCGGCAATGAAGGTGTTGCTGTTCTGATCATTCCGTCAGTCTTTCCTTCACTGCAGTCGCTCATTCACTCACTGATGCAATTGACCAAATATATAGGGAATTATTTGTACGTTCATGATCACTGATAGACTCCACAACCTCCAATAAAACTATAATATAGATTGCAAGCTTCTTCCAAGGCTTCTGCGCTGTCTCCGCTCAGTTATTCTACACATATCGAATCTGGAAATGTACGGTTCCCCGCGACAATCCGTCTACTCGACAGTACTGACCGCGAAACGTCTGATTCAGTCAGCAACAAATTCTGGATGGTGCCGTGTGTCACTGTGCGTACTTTCCTATTTCCGTTGCAGAATAGCTGGCTGATGCAGAGCAGATTCCCCTCATGCTGGTGCAACTGGGTACGCTTCATGATTTACTCAAACACCACATCATATTCAATGGGCCGGGTAGGGTTCACATTTGCGAACAATGCTTTGACTTTGATCCATCGTGATATCGCATATCTTCAGACCATAACAGTATGTGGAGTTGATGCCCTGATCCCGATTCAAGGTACTGATGCGAATTCAGTATACCGTGTATGTGGTGCACTCGGTCAACGTCTTCCTGGATCTGTTTTTCGTGGTGGTGATGGTGTTCCT
>QFDT01007894.1:0-10794 GCA_003315915.1 Macrolepiota dolichaula | reverse complement strand
CCTTCTCCTCGGGTGTGGTGATCCTAGAAATATTTTATACACTTTGAGCGTGGACCATGGCATTCGTGAGTTCCAAGCCGCTTTTCCTTTGTCTTGTTGATTTACTTCCTTAACGCTGAATAGCAACTCGTACAATGGACATTACTTGTTGCGACTGGGAGCCTGCTATCATAGGTAATCAAGGACAATCCCGCCATTTATCTGATTCTGACTAAAATACTGGTCAAATAGCACGCAACGTGTTGCTTTTCACATTCATCGCCGATGACATCGCAGCAAGCCGCCTTACCCAATACTGGGCCCTCTTTTACGATCTCTTCCTCGATAAGAAGACTGTATCTTTGTTGAAAGATCAATGCCTAAAATTAGTCGACTGCGCAACGGACGTGGCCACATGGAGCTCTTCTTTATACAGCCGTTTTATTGAATTCACAACACAGAACACTCTTGACGAAGTTCGCCGGCATTGGATTTCATATATTGAGACACTCAACTTACCTGATTCAGAGCAAAGCCAGCTCAAGCAAGTGTTCCTGTCGCAAATGCCGGGGAGAGTGGTTAAAGGTGGTGACATGTCATCTATCTATGCTGCTGCTCCAGTGAGCGTCGCGTTCATATCGAAATCTTTCAAGACCTACACTCGATACTGGGAAACTGGCATCACCACTCCCAACACCAGCTCCGGTACTATGACACAGGTCAACCCGACATTCTTGTTTTCTCTGGTCGGACGCAGATTTAATCTTCATTATGGGACAGACCCTTGCTCATCATTCCACTTCGCCCTTGCTTTGACCACAGCTGCGTTCGAACACGCACCTGCCTCGATCCCTGCGAGAACTGAGAGCGATGTATGGGAATCATGTCGCACTCAGTTTTCGCGATGGTCTAAAGCTTTTCACAGAAGCGTCAACGCGCCTAACCCACAAGCCAAAGTCGTCATTCGATTTGTGGTTGGTGATGCGCTTGCCTTCTGTGACGGTCTGTCTTTATGTCGGAGTGGTGATTTTACCCCTTCCGTCTACAGTTCAGCATGGGGCGCCTCCAAATTTTTGTTCCATGACAAAACCATACCGACATCTTTCAATGTCATTGATTCATCCAACTTGTCTGACCACTTGGGATTGATGAACATTGCCGTCGCCGTCATCCCTCTGCTTGAAAGAGCCCCTTACACCAGCTTGCACACCAATTCTCTGTTATCATATGATGATCACCCCACAAAGAGAAGCGCTATTGGGCGGAGGGCACTTCTCGATTTCCCGTCACTCGCTCTCCTTCTTGGTATCACTCCGATTTGTCACTCTTCAGGCTTGACCTTCCGTAATGGCTGCGAAAGTGCAAGCATTGCTCCTATGATGATTATGGGCCGCCTTCATGAACGGATTTCTTGGAGATTCTCCGACTTCGCCCATGGGATATTGGACCACACACTTACCGAACAAGAACAAGAACTCCACTTCACCCCCGCTGAGCTTGCCGACAAGCTATTCGCTCTATATTTGAACATGTTTGAGAACGAGAACATGACTTCCCTCATCGACCGAATGAGCCTCAAAAATGCCGATCGTGCCCTTCTTCAGGTCCCTCACTATCATAGGCAATCTTTTGCTCGCTTTCTCAACCTCGTACGCGCTAGCCATCGTATCCGGGTAGACTGGTCCCGAACTATCAATTGTTTAATCGACCGCGTTACGGAATCCCGCAGCTTGCTCGTCGGCTCCAATAATTTCCAGAATCTCATCGTGGAGTTTCATATGTTGGGGATTCTTTCAGAAACACCTCTTGCGCACCTTGTCCCTGGTTATGTCGCAGCTACGTATGGCCCTAAGCCCGCCCCATTCCAAACGTGGGACCTCATTCCACCGATTGTCTGTGTTGTTCTGAAGGTACCGCGCTCGGTACTCAAGGTCCTTGAAGAACACCACAGCGATAAAGTCTGGAACTCCATTCTCGAGTGTGAAACGTTCCATACATTTCACAATACCCATAGCTCAATTCGCCCCATCTTCGGCGACATCACCGATACCCCTGGTCCTCAGGGTCAGAAGATCATTGTTGAGGACGAACGTGGTCGGGAGGGAACATTACCGCTCATTGTTTCGTTTTATATGCCGTCTTGGATCTTGGCAATGGAACCTCGTGAGATCCGGGTTGGATTATGCATAAAGAGTACACCCATGGACTCTTTCCTATTTGCCTCCAAGTTGGGACCATTTCTGCGGTTGTTTTCTGCCAAAATCTCCGACAGGGATCATGTCTTCATCTTACCTGAACGGCCGGATAACCCAGGAGAACTTCAGCGGGTCGCCGCCACGAACGCCATCCTATCTCGAGTCGGCGGAACCTCCACCCTTGGGGTCACGAATGTTACCATGAACAGCGAGGCAGGGAGCATTTCTCTGTCCAAACGACTAGACATCACCGGTGCTGCTGCTAAAGAAGCGCTGGCGAACAAGTTGCCTGTGGGGATCAAGCAGACGGCACCTTGCCGTATCGAAATATCTATTGGCAAATACCAATACTCTCTGTTTTATCCGATACCTGTTGATGGAACCCGGTCAAAGACACAAGTTGCCAGAAAATCCTCGTATGTCAAGGTATGTATTAAGAATATCTTAAGTTTGTCCAACAACTCAGACTTCTGTGAGGTCGAGGTGCCTTCACGTAGCTCCCCTCTCACCCAGCTAGAACTTGAGCCATTCCCGATGACGCTCGATGCCAACAATGCCAGTATCCGAATCACCTGCTCAAATACCCCCTACATAAATCTCGACGCCTACCCGATCATCTCTCCCCTAGGAGATCTCGAATGGGTTGATATACACCTTGGATTCTCCCTTTCACAGGAAGAACGTAAACGACAACACTCTACGCCCGCAGAAAGTTGGGGGCCTATAATGAACTTCAAAGTGTCTGTTGCCAACATACTTATTCAGCTCGCAACTAAACAGATCGGAACTTGTATACTTCGTGATCCCACTCCCGAGCACTCGAGCCCACACACAATCCTTTTTCTATCATCAATCCGACTTGACCTATCATCAGCTACCATAATCGGAGATGCGGCAATTATCACCCCAACGTCCCCCTCTATGATGAACTTGCTCTCCCCCCATCTATACAACAACAAGACCGCCGCTATCAAGACCCATGGTGAGGAGGTTCGTCTGTGGAAGCATGCTCTTCCTGCATTCGCCGAGCGCTGTCGACAGTGGCAACATCTTCCGACATGTGAATATCAGAAATACGGTCGCGTGCCTTTATCAACGGAATACAACAATAGCCCGTTGTGCTCTTGTGGAAAGGGCAAGAACTTGGGCCCATTTCTGAAGAACGATCGCTGGAAAGAATTGGCCCCATATGCAACACGAATCGCTATAAGTGCCGTATTTCCTGTGGCATATTTGGAGAATGTCACGATTGACTTGCCAGAGAAGATGTCATCTGGTCTTGGTTTAGATCTTGGTAGTTTTCCTCAGGTTCCTGGGGCAAGTAGTCAGCAAAGTCGGGGTGACGTCTCGGATCATCCTAGATGCAGTCGGTGTGGGGGTGCAGGCAAGCCGAAATTGCTTCAATGCAGTGCTTGCCAGGTCGTGAAGTATTGTTCGAAGGACTGCCAAAAGGCTGATTGGAAGGCGCACAAGCAAGTTTGCAAGACTTTGGGATAGATAGAAGCCGACCAAAAATCCGAATACTGCTCATGATATTCAGAACTCGAAGGATAAATAAACTTGAATTTCTTGGCGTGTCACAGTCATTGGAGCCATAATTTTTACGAAAACGCAAGTTGAGTATTTTGAATTTATGCGGCGACATCTCTGAAAGCTCCGATTTCAATGGTGCTACTTGAGTCCGTTGCCCCTGAACGCCCGCGAGTGCTCGAATCTGACGCACTATGAACAAATATTCAGCCATTTATCTAATCATCTTAGCAAAGTGGGAAAACACATACACAATGAGCTCAAACACTGCGCCTGCCGAAACGGGTACGTTTGTTAATTGCATCTTCGTCTCCGAGTGCCTAAACTCGAGCGTTGAGATCCTCTCCGCCATCGGCGTTTTGGCTGCCTCCGCCTTGTTGGTAGCAACCCGGATGATGAACCAGTTGAATGCGATTCCTACAATTGGGGTATTCTTTTGGTGCACACAGTTCGGTGAGTTGTATCCTACAGAAAATAGGCGCAAGCTAAGCAACTTACCAGAGCAGCGACTGTATCAACGGCAAAGCCGCTCTTCCCAAACCATACCAATAGATGCGCAAGTGTTATGGAGAGACAGAACAGACCTGACTCTGCAATTACACGGATAAAAAAGTGGAGGTGTGTTGTCGACATAACGAGCTTGCACTGCCGGGCGACTTGGTGAATCCGTAGGATCAAGGCACCTGCAAGGTAGGCAGTTAGGGTTCTATTTCCCATTGTCTTTGGGAGAGGAGTAGTATCTCACCCGAAGCGTATGCATTCAGGAGTACTGTCGAGATCCAGAAGGGTAATAGGACGATCCCAGGCCCTATCGTCATGTTTACTGAAGCCCAGGTGTATGGGCCAATATTAGGGTTCTTCATATGCGCCACTTGGAGGTAGATTTGGAGTATAGTGCACAGAAGGGCCACAAGCCACATGAATATTGGGAACGCGGCCACACGCTTTCGTCGTCCGTGGACGACCCAACATCTGTGAATCTATTTCAAAGTACTTAATATACAGCCTGTTGACCTTGAAAACAGGTACTTACCAGGACCATATCGGCCAAAAGAATATTAGAGTTTTCAAGAGTGCACTATCCAAAAAGTCAGCGTTAATTTGATTACTGCGTCCAAGTTCGTGTAACTCACAGCAACAATATTGGCCGAGCCCGGTAAAACAAATCGTATTGTAGGATTTCCGACCACAAGTGAAGCCTCAAACATGAGCCAGTGGAGACGCCAGGCTTCCCGTACTACATTGATCCCAAAGATGAGGAATGCCACCAGCACGAGAGGCCAGTTGACCACTTTCCTCGGCTTCCAGCCCTCGTCTGCGTAGAGTAGCCAGCGGAAGCAAGATAAAAGGGTGGCGAAGTAGACACCGAATGCAAGAGCACCTGCGAAAGCTACAGAGATTTGCTGGTCCAAAGGTGTACCCATGTTTCCGGCTTGGAGGGTAGGGGAAAGATATAACCTCTTGGGATGGCAAAGGGATACCCAAGTCCTGGTTTATAGACTCTCCGCGAGGTGGTTCTCAGGTCTTGATTATTTGCGAGATCTGAGGCTGGGAATAGTAGAAAAATAGACCAAATTTTCTCAAGCCAAGCCCTTCAGAAAAGACCAGGGATTTGCGAATAGGGGTCATTTGCCACACGTAAGATAAGGGTATGTGCCGAAGGGATACCTGTCTAGAATATTGACAGACAGTTGTGGGGATGGCAACATCCATACTGGTCATGAGTTGATGGTGGATCGTCGACCTTTCGACGGAAGTAAGATGGTCTCCACGGAAGCCGAATTCTCAGTGATAGACATTCATAGATCATTGACCGGTTGCACATCCTACCTCATCCTGAACCATTATTGGATCGGCCATCGTTCTTCTTGCTTTGAGTGAGAATATACATACCATAGTCATGTCGAGCTCCCAGACCTAAATGCTATCAATCGTTGCTTCTTGGCTTCTGATCAATCAATCAGTAATATCTACGGTCTACTGTTAGAAGTGAAGACATTCTTTCTCACGCGTTTCAACCATAACTTTCATCCACGGGCACAGATAATCAGAGAGCACTATTCTCGACGAGCCAATGTTAATGCTTCAATGAGCCGACATGAAAGAAGAGTATGATGTCTTGCCTTATTCTCCCAATTTCCCTCTCCAAACACTCCGGAGACCCTCTCAAATGGACCTTGATTAGACGTCTGAAAGCGCTCTAACTCATCGGACAGCCAGCTGTTATTTATGTGAAGTGGTATTCAATGTTTCAGGCTACTGCCGGCCGCTTTAATAGTGTTTTGGGAGGTTTGGGATCAAGTTATTGTGGTCGATCAAGGTCTTGGTAGCTGACAGCAGGATAGGGCAATCTCTAATAATATTTTTTTATCCTCAAACAGATACGAAAGAAGGAAGCACGCAGTCCACGGCAGTGAAAGTATCAACAGAAAACTTGAATGAAGGCACGACCATGAAATTAGATCAGGTATAATGTTGGTGAATCTTCCACCGTGTAAATGAGCTCGAATAAGTGTTGGTTATGAGTGATTTCGGTAGGGGAAAACGGTGTAGGGCTCTAGCGGCCCCGCGTAGGTGACACAGGTACACCTATATCATGCTGGGGAGAAGAGTTATGTGCCACCACCCTACAACCCTATGTGCCACCCCCTGAACATTCGAGGGTTTCGCGATGACGGCCACCGGGCTGGGAGGAAAAACAACGTTTGGCTGTGCAAACTCGGCGGAGAAGATTTCTCTGGTTAGATCCCCTCCGGATAGTCCAACCGTGGACCCCACCCTGTTCAAGAAGATTCCAATTATCGACGGGGGAGTTATATATGTGGAACCCCCGGGAGTTGAAGAGAAAATGCCGCTAAAATCAGAGATAAATACGGCGCAACTCTCTCGCACTAGTAATCCTTTTGCAGATTGGACAAAGTTTGGTGGATCCCAAGCAGCGTAACCAACATTCCCTGCAGCAAGTATGCCAGCAACCAGTTGAGGTGGTTGGTTCATTATACGGATCCAGGCATATTCGGCATAATGAGGAGGTAGAGGATGACACGCGAACTGATTCCTACAAACAAAGTTAGTCCAATGTCTGCAAGACGGAAGAGGGAGTTCGTACAAGCTGCTTGACTTTATCTTCCAGTGCGGAAATTAATGCTCTCTTATCCCTTTTCTTCTTCGCGTTAATCACCGCGAGGTCCGCCTTGTCAACGTCACTCAGCCCGAGGACCCGTTCAACATCCTCCTTGATCCTACTAGTGTCGCTTTCATCGACAGGAGAAGGTCGTTGCATGACCTTTCCCTCGACAATAAGATCTCGAAGAGTCCTATGAGCTGAATCAACCTCGTCCGTTTGTTCCTCTTCAATTTCGATTTCGACATCCTCATCAATTTCGAATGGGCTAACTCCATCCATAGGAAGGATGTCGCCCTCCGTGAACTGAGCTTCTCCATATGTTTCTTGGTCGTCGCCATCGATATCAATTTCGTCGTCCACATCCTGAATGGTTTGATCTCGTGTATGGAAGCCGGTACCTTTCCCTCTTTTAGTGCTACACGATAGAGCAAGAACGAGTTCAGGACATACCACGAACGTCGCCGACATGTCCAACAGCACCATCAGGGAACACAGTCTCCGTGGTATCCCACTCATTTTCCACTGCTGATGTCTGCATAGCTCTTCTAACCCTGTCCTCCTCCAATCTCCTACTCTCATCAGCCAGACACGCGTCGACATGGGCATCTATGACTTCCTGGTCTCCACGCACACCTCTTGAACATACAGGACATATGACTTCGTCACTCGTGTCATGACGTCGAGCCCAGCGCGTCCGTTCGGAGTAACCCTGATCTTCTTCTCGCGCCATTTCCTTGAATCTTGCGTAACGTTGTTTACGGCGACGTTGAATCGCTTGGATAGTCTTTGTTAATTGCCCGTCATCGGTTGTGACTGGGTGTTTGGAAGCCTTGAGAGCTGAACGACGGCCACGAGCGCCCGTACTTGGACCTGGTTGACTAATGTCTTGTGAGCCGAATATCTCAGGACGCCGGGTGAGAGGAAGGACAGACAATAGCTCTTCAATCTCATCCAGTTGGTACATAGGTTCTAGAGAGCCTACTTGTTTGATAATATCTTCCGTTCGCTCAGATTCGAGTTGTGCATGTCGGGCCATAAGGCGCAGGGGGATTAGCTCGCCACATATAGGACATGGTCTTGTCTCGGCGCGTTTAGCTAAGACAATATCAATGAGTTCGTGAGCTCTTCATTGATTGCTTAAGACCTCATACGCTTTTTGTTCGGAGGGCGGTTTACAGGTGAGGGTGGATTTTCCTCTCTCGCCTTGCCTTTGCCTTTGTTGATAGTGATGGTAAGCTTTTTCTCTTCCATTACATCTGTAATTACGCGTTTCCTGCCTCTATCCACGAAACATTGAGTTAATGACGTGACCCCTTTAAAGTAATACTCGTTTCCTACTGTAATGCAGAATGAGGTAGCGCGCGCATAATATCGTGTGTATCGGCGACTTGGATATTTCCCAAATGTGAAGATCAGCGAAAAGAATTAATTGACTACGACTGCAAGTGCATGCAGCGATGTGGTGTGATGGATTGAGAAGTTGGAGGGTGGATGAGATTGGGGGACGGAATTCTGAATGCTCGATCACTTTTGATCGTGTTTATGATCCGACAGATGGTGTAACACCCGTGACTCCGTTAGCAGTCGTCTTCGATGACAAGCTCTATGGCTAAGCTACGCGCTAGGTCCACTGCGGCCTCTTCTTTTTTCTCGCAGAAATGCAGAAGCGACGTCAGAATTTCCCTTTGGCCTAGAATATCGTCGGTACTTTTCTAGCTCCTCAAACAGGGGCGGCTCGGCTCACCTTGAGTATACTCCTGCAGCATGTTCACGACCTCTGGACGTAGTGTCTGATCATCACCTACGGTCCCCTGCGGCAACTTCTCCAGTAAAGTCTGCACCATATGTGATAACAAATCTGCGGCATCCATCTGAATCTCGTATGCTTCTTCGGATGATGAATCGGTGCCCTTATGTCGCTCCACGTATTGTACAAGTTCCACCCAAAGGGCCTCAGCACCAAACGCAGAACGTCCGATCTCCCATCTTGTGTCGAAGCCAGCGATTTTCAATAGAATGGTATCATCTGGGTTATTGGGTAGTACAAAACCATAACCCAGTACGAGCTCTGCGTTAGGTTTGGGACCATAGTTATTGAAGAGTTCTTCCCCCGCAAGTATCTCAGAGTGTAAGACTAGGGAGACTGTAGGTTCCTTCGCGATCGAAGTTGGAGAATTGACTCCGGATTCGGTTGGATAGGTTATAGACCATGATACCGGTTGGCCACGTTTGTGATTAAGGGAGTCTACTCCTGGGAGTAGAACCGGTTTTGTCGTTCCCGTGGTCTTGAGGGTCGGGTTCGGAGAGAGGAGGGAGGAGGGAAAAGCACGGGAGGAGATGTACGTCGCCGCGGTCAGATAGCGCTCCCTGAAAAGAGAGGTCGGGGTTTTCAGATAATATTGCAAACACATAGGGGCTCACCATGTCAAATCCTTGCCCCAGATGTCATTCTGACTAGAAAGCGTCGATTGACATTGCTGCCACTCGTCTTTCCATTCACGCTGGCGATCGATTGTCGCAGAATAGAGGTTTGATCCTTTGAACGCCTCAAGTTCTGGCCCCGTAAACCATAGAGATGTCCGCAGCTGATCGGGATTCGGCAGTGTGTTAATATAGGGATAATGTGCAAACTCTGGTGGTCTGATCCAAAAATGAAAAATCAATACTCGGTACCAAATCTGTCTGCAAGGTGGAGCACTGACCTGGAATCATAAAGGATCCAATGTAAGCATATATAAGTACTAATCCATTGTCTTTCCGTCCACCCTGTAATACCCTCTGTCGGGAAAAAGCTGGACAGGCTCTTTTGGGCGTGCTCCTCTGTAATTACGAGGGAGAAGGGGCACGATACTATCGAAGCATCGGCAGGTATCGCCTCAATAGCTACAGCTGTATATCCGGAGTTTCCTTGAAGGGTTGACTCAGCCCTTTATTTGAAGTCGGAGGATGACGACATATAAGTACCTGTGTTCCGTTGGATTGAATCAGTAAATGATAATTACGACCGTAGGACAATTTTCTAAGCACCTGCATATTCGAATCGCACGTTCGGATGGAAACTGCCCCCATTTTCAATAATCCATTTCCTGAGAATTGAGAATTCAGTTGGCTCTGTGGACATGGTTGGGTTCCAAGAATGATCAAGATATTTGCGCTTGGTCGTCTCGTGATCATATTTATGAGCCGATTCAGTCATTTCGCCTTCTGTGCCTAACGTTGCAAGTTCCTACCCATTTCTGCTATCAGAAGAAAAATAAAGACCAGACGCTTGTCATTCCTCACCCACCTCCTTGACGGCCCGGGCCGCCTGGCAGTGCCGAGCTCATCGCACGGATTTTACCCCCCACTGAGTGACACCAGCTGGCACCCCCTCTTGCCCACTTGGATGTCACACTAGTCTTCCTTTTAAGCTCCATTTGGTATATTATCCCCCACCCCCCTGAAGAGTGTGAGGGAACGCACCCGACCTACACATTTCTTCCTCTTCCTCGAATTTCTTGAGACTAAAGCACACGTTTCGAACAGAGAACTAACTCTACACTGACTATATAATCTAAGCAAACTCATAGGTAGAGTCCTATTTCGGGTCACACGCAGCTTGTTTACCACCATCAAGAAGTTCCCCCCACAATTCAATGAAGCTAGTCGCCACGCCTAAAATACTCCTCGCGCATGCACTCCAGTACCATCGGGTATTCATTCGGGTCACGGGAATACTATCTGCTGTAATTGTGCGGTCGAACATTCTTATATATATCCCAAGGCCACTGAAAGATGTTCGCCTTCCATCTCTTACCTCTGAAGATCCACTAGGCCTGGGGATATGGCGACCACTATGGAGAAGATTGACGAGAAAGCGTACTCGTCTCATGAGGCTGAACAAGAGGTTCTCGCCACGACACTTTCGAAATCAGGCGACGATGGTACTAAAGGCGCTCCTGGCCTGGATGGGGCCAAGTTCAT
>QFDT01007855.1:0-28871 GCA_003315915.1 Macrolepiota dolichaula | reverse complement strand
AGGGTCTCCATATTTGTGGATTGTTGTTCTTTAAGCCATTTCTTCTTTTTCGCCCTCTTTTCTTTACGCTTCTCTCGTTCCTCCTTTTTCGCGATTTGGTCGCTCCATGCAATGGCGTCCTTTTTATTCTTGGCTCTCCGAGCTTGACGTTTTTCATGATCCTTCTCAAACGTAGCCCGTTCTTCGGCTTTGGCAGCTAGGCGTTTGGCCTCTTGAGCCTTGTCGATATACGCGAAGCTGTCCCACTATACGAGCATGAGTTTGTCATTGTTAGATCGAAAGAATGTGTTGTATTTCACTTACATCAACAGCAGCATCTGTCCATCCGTCCCTGTTGTAATCCTGTAACTCGGGCATCCGTGGCAACCGGAGGAGTCCAAAACTTTTCGCGACACCAATGAGGTCCAGGTCTTTTATTCGGAAGATGTACGAGGCCTCATGCTTGGAGTATGCGCGAACAAACGAGACAAAGGCTTTAGCCGCCTAAAGAGGAGAGTCAAACATGTGAATATTACCAAATGAACTAATTACCTGGTCGTTTAAGGAACGGTCCGTCAGGATTTTCGTCCGAATACGGGTAAGGTAGTCGTCTACTTCGGTATCTGGCTCCCGTTCTGTGTCATCTGTGCTCACGGGAGAAATATTACTAGACAGATAGTCATGTCGTTTGAGTGGGATTTTGCGTATGCTCATGAATTCTGCGAGTAGGCTATGAAAAAGTTTCAGACAATAGAAAGGCCAGACGTACCCACAAATTCTGTTTCTCGACCAACGAGTAGGACATATGCACGACCACTCCGTCCTGCTCGAGCAGTTCGCCCACAACGGTGAGAAAATGCTTTAGAATCGGATGGAGGATCAAATTGGATGACAACATCAACGTTAGGAAGGTCTAGGCCCCTAGCAGCGACGTCTGTCGCGAGGAGGACGGACGGATGATTTGGCGTTGAGGTTGCGGAGGCGAAGTTGCTCAGAGTACGGGTTCGCGCCGAAGGAGGTAGGTGTCCGTGAAGTGAATAAAAGGTGATTGATGATGGTGATATAGAGGGTAGGACCTATGAGATTCAACTATAAGAGTCTATATGTTATGTAGTGAATGAATGCACTAACCTTGTAGAAATAATCTACACATGCGCATGTCGCAAAGTAAATAATGAAATTCGATGACTGTTTTTGTGATGTTTCGAATGCAACTATACGTGACAATTGGAGCAATTTCTCTGATGCATGACACGATATATAGTAGTTCTGTAGACTGAACAAAAGGGGGTTAGGATAAGAGTCTCTTATGAGGTTGCGGCAGCGCTTACTTAGCAGGTATTCGTCTTTCTTCAACTAAAGCATTCCCTTTCGTTTTCTTCGCTTGCACCTTAACTACTACTCGCGCCGGATTACGCAGGCCAACCCGTACCAATTCCGTCATAGCATCTGCATCAGTCATCGTTGCACTGAATAGACCTGTTCGCCGCTGTTTTGGCAGATGCGTGATAATTCGCCTCAGTGCATCTTGAAACCCAAGGTCTAGAAGACTGGGAGTATTTCAACACGAAAAGCAGCTCATGTATGCGAACAATACACACCGGTCTGCTTCGTCCAATACCAAAACTTCGAGTTCCTTCACGCTTACAGATTCTCTTCCCTTTCCCAACAAAAACTCTTCAATGCGACCGGGCGTACCAATCACAATGTCTGCTCCCGTAGACAAGAACCTCTCAAGATCCTGGGCAGGTGACGAGTGATTCGAGGAAACAAGGAGCAGGGGTGGAGGGTGTTGAAGTTGCGCTCTATGTGACTGGTCGTCTTGTAGAGGTTCGTCATCGGATTCCTCCTGTTGTGGTTGTGAATTGAGGAAGAGCGAGAATACAGAATGAATTTGTGATGCTAATTCTCTGGTAGTTTGTGAGGGTTATCCCGTAAATGAACAGTGAAAACCTCACCTCGTTGGACTTATGATCAATGCTCCTACTTGATTCTTTCGAAGACGGGTCTCTCTACGAATGAGGCGTTCTAGTATCGGGATAACAAATGCTAGAGTTTTTCCTGATCCTGTGACAGCCTCCACAACCACATCCTTATTTTTCATAAACAGCGGAATTGACGAGGCTTGTACAGGTGTCATTTTCTCATAACCCATAGATTGTATCACATCTAAACTATAATCTGTGAGCGTTTGGCACAAATTTGCAACCCTTAAAATCTTACATCCAAGGCGTTAATGTAGTTGTTAGGGATGCCCAAGATCCAGCGAAGGCTGTTGAACTCGCCATCTAGTTAGAAGGTATTAGTGGGGCCGTTGTGAGAGGGGGGGACGGCGAGGGGTCCACAATACCATAA
Source organism: Macrolepiota dolichaula (assembly GCA_003315915.1). Classification (NCBI taxonomy): domain Eukaryota; kingdom Fungi; phylum Basidiomycota; class Agaricomycetes; order Agaricales; family Agaricaceae; genus Macrolepiota; species Macrolepiota dolichaula. Next base: position 26,537 of record QFDT01007855.1, on the reverse strand, counting down.
GAGATACTCTCGAGTATTACTGTGGATCTTGAAGATCTCGAAACCAACACGTGATCGTACATTTCGAGCCTGCTGCTTGAGATGATACTTGCTCCCCGCACCACTGAATAAACCGGGGACAAGGTATATTAGATTGAACCTTCATAATATAGTATCGTATTCAAAATCCTGGTTGACGAAAAGTAAACCAAAACTACATTAAAACTAGGAGTCCTCCGATTCCCATTCACGTAAAAGTGATGAAAACAGAGGCCAATCAGTGCTTTTCTGACATAATTGCCTGAATTTACTTTTGCTATTCATTAAAAGAGTTCTTGGAGAATCGAATTCAGCGACCTTTCCATCGTCCAAAACAAGAATACGGTCGTAGTCGATGATAGTCCTCAAACGGTGTGCAATTGTGATCACGATAGAACCCGTGAGTTCGTCCCGTACGGTATGTTGAATCTGTTGTGACATAATAAGAAGTGCACGTATGAATCGGACTATGAGGAACTTACCTGGTCATCAAGGTGAGTATCAATTTGTGAGGTAGCCTCGTCCATAATGATGATGTTCGTCCTCCGGAGAATCGCTCTTGCAAGCGCAGCCAGTTGTTTTTCACCTGCACTAAGCGAGCTTGGGCTGATATGCATGTCGAGGATAGTTGGCTCTTCGTCGGTCGGAGTAAAGTGCAATGCAGAGCTTAGGTGACAGCGTTCCAAGACTTCTATACATTCTTCAGGTGTGTGTTGGTCCAAAGGGTCGAGGTTGCTCTTAATGGTGCCGGAAAAGAGGGAAACGTCTTGACTGATTATGGTCTGGCATAGGATACCAATTTAGTCAAACAAGTTTGCAGAAAACAACTCCTACACTTACCACACGCGTGCGGAGGTCTTCCAAGCCCAATTTCGAAATGTCAATTCCATCAATTCTAGTGATAGAATCAGCATTGCTCAGAGATCGAGTCTCACCAAACGTACATGATTCTGCCTCCGCATGGTTCAACCATTCTCAAAAGGGATAATGCCAGGGTCGATTTTCCTAGTAGATTTAATCAAGAGGGACGTTGGTGTTAAAGAAGAGCTTACCGGAGCCAGTTCTCCCAATCTAGCGTGCCGACACATGAGCCCCGCATTTGAGGGTGGAGAGGATAAATAACTCACCACTCCAATTCTTTCGGCTGGCTTGACGGTGAAGCTGATACTCTTCAATGCGTGAGGTAAATGAGGTGCGTATTGGACTGCCAAATCTTCCACGACAAGTTCACCGGAAGACGATGGCCAGTAGGCAGGAGGACGATAAGTTTCAATGATCGCCGGTGCTTCCTGGGGAACAACGAGATATTCCATTACACGTTCCACGCTATTGAAGTCAAGCTCAAGTTGTGCAGCAACCCTGGTAACCGTCGTTTAGTTCACTCGAAGGCCACCACTGCAATGAACCAAACCCTACTTGACGAGTTGTCTATTTGCCTCGGCGAACTGAGCAGCCTGACTGATGACAATGGCAGTAAACCCATCGGAGATACCAGCGCCGAGTGCGAATAAAGTGGCAACGAATACAACCACCGAGCCCAGACCTAACCAATATGGGAATCGATAGTGATAACGACACACAGTACTCACAGTCATACCGCCACCGCAGCCAACCATTGATAAGCCACTGGAAGTATTGAAAAATAAGGGAGCGCTCCAGATATATTTGTTTGAATGGCTCACATAGACATGATCGAACGTTTGGAAATGATCCACCTGTTTCTCTCTAGTCAGTATGTTATGCTTCCGAGGAACGGGACACGCACCCTCTGATAAAACCTATCTTGGTATCTCTGTTCCATGCCAAATGCACGGATGTGCGTGATTCCTTGTAACAACTCATCAAAGCCAGAGAACGCCGGCGACAGGGCGACAGACTCTAGTCGTCTCAAATCCCTCGACGCTCGGACATATGATGGTGCAAGTCGAACATATAGCCAAGCAATGAAAAGTGCAAAAGGAGCAAACCGAGGTACTACCACAAGAATGGTGATAAAAGATGTTGTGAAATCCATGAGCCCAGATATACAAGCCTTGGCTGAGTTCTGAAGAGCACCATCAATAGTTCCGATATCGGACGTGAAACGATTGAGAATTCGACCGATGGGAGTGGTATCGAAGAAGCGAGAGGGGGCACGGGTGATCCGCAAAAGCAGTGATGAGAAGAGAGAGCGAGCAGCCCTCAAGCTAGCATAATAGCCAAGAGAAATGTTTAGTAACAAGGAAATTGCGCCAGCAGTCGAAATCCAGAGGTAGACCATTAGCCATGGGACCACATCAACGTCAGGGGAGGGGAAGTTATCCCAGGGATACGTTATACGTGGGTAAAATCGGCGGATAGGTTGCAAGAAGAAGCGAAGCAGCTCGCTATCTTCTTCATATGCCTCGCCCCACTTGGCAAGGAATACCTGTACGTACAAACATGAGTAACAAATGAAGGCCGAATTGGGGGGTGCTAACCTGATTTCCGATATTGATGAACCGTATAAGTAACATAATAAGGATCGTGAGTACCCAGCAAAAGATCCCGGCGGCATAGATGTAAGTTTTGTATGTTGACAGTGAGACGCGTCCCTCAGCACGCGCTTCCGCCTCAATCAATTTGCCATCCCCTGAGTCTGATTCTGAATCAGGGATATATGCTGGGGTCGCAGTTCCGCTCCCGTTCAAGTCAACTACGCTCAGATCAGGCATATGAAGTGTAGGGCTGTCATCATCAGTAACACTCGGATGGTCCTCGGCCTGAACGATATCTTCGAGGATATCCTGTTGAGCAAGCTCAGTTTTCGGACCGTGGTGGAGCAATTGTCCAGCTTCCAGCTCCACGACATAGGAAGCAATCGGTAGGCAAAGGTTGATGTGGTGGGTGACCAAAATGATTGTTCGGTTCTCTGCCAGGCTACCCGCAAAACAGGCTTTCACAATATGTTGTGCCGTATGCATGTCGACGGCCGCAAGACTTTGAATTCAAGAGGTTCAGCTAAAATCAAACCCAACCACAAAACGACTCACGGATCATCGAGTAGTATGCACTTTGAACCACCTTTGGATTAGTTGCATTCTGCTACCAGAAATAACTAAGAACTCACCTGAGCCTGAGAATACATGGCTCGAGCCAAGGCGATCCTAGAACGTTGGCCGCCGGAGAGGGTAATGCCCTTCTCACCAATTTCTATATACGAGCACGTGAGCCGCAAGCAGAACACCAATGATATAGCATACCGGTAAGGTCTCCAGCGGGTAGGATTCTCAAATCGGGAAGAAGAGCACAAGCCTCGAGAACCCTTTCATACCGTGTCTTGTCATATCCATAAGTAGAACCAAACACAATATTATCTCGGATTGTAGCATGCTCGAGCCCTCAAGAGCTATCAGGACGCGACACGCCGGGTGGGTATCAAAAAAACTCACATGGGTTCTGTCCGCAGTAAGCAACGCGATGAAGCACTTTGGTGACCTGGACGGTACCGGAAAGACAATGCATCTCTAATAAAAAGTCAATAAAACATTAGTACGAACGGGAATCTTCTGCGGACCTCCCAGTAAAGCGGAAAGCAGGGCTGTCTTGCCAGATCCTGTTGGTCCGCTAACCAACGTCAGCCTGCCTGCAGGAAATCTAATATCGAGAGGACCGAGTCGAAAGCGTGATGGTGAGGAGTTTTCTTGGGGCTCTTCCCACTCGAAGCTAGCTTGAGAAAATCCAATATCTTCTGCTTGCTGGCGCGGGTTGGGTAACTCGTAAGCGAGAGTAGATGCCCAGTCCGGCACCTCTCCTTCCGAGAGGAATGCTTCGATCCTTTGCATCGAAACATAAGCTGTAGTACAAATCAGCACCACGCGTACGAGACCAAGTGTCAGCGTTCTACCTTTAAGCAATGCCTCAATTTGCCCGGGCATTGCGGCCATCGGTCCCTGCAGATATGAAAAAAGGGATATCGCTGTAAATGCCTTGGACACAGTTAATTTCTGCCCTTCAATAAGTGTGTAACAGAGGAACGCCACAAGCGCTGTAGCAGATGGTGTCCATATCCTTCAAGAAGATTTGTAAGCCATTTTCCAAGTGCAGAAGGTGGGGGCATACCAGATAAATCCTATAACGGTCTCTAGAATGTAAGTGCGGACCCTCCAACGGAGTTCATCATCCCGAGCAGCCTGTGCTCGCGACGACCAATAGTTCTCTAGAATCAACTCAGTATTGTCTTGGTTCTGAGTATGCATCATTCTCACCCCATCCGTAGAACTTCAAAAACCGGATATTTTGTAAGAGTTCATTAACAGTATTCATACGCCTGTCCATCGACTGTAGCATGGATCTTGCAAACTAGGCATTGTCATGAATGGTAGCTTTGCTGATGTGGGTCACTTGAGAAGACCTACGGAGACGTTCCATTGGATCAATGGGTAATTGAATAGCCAAGCAATCATTACGACTGCCACGCTGATAAGTGAACTCCAACCAAGGATTCTGTGATCGCCATGAATGATATGAGGACCAGGGGAACGGGGAAAGGACATACTTGTACAGGAAGATCAACGCGATCACAAGACGAACGGGAGCAGTGCATACTCCCGAAAACTCCCAGAATCTCTGGGCAACGGCGTATGAATCACCCCTGCAGAAGTTCATTTAGTTTCTCCATTCCAATCATGGGTGAGATTTCCTTACCGCATGATATTGACGATTTTCCCAAGGTCGAAATTCTCTTCACCGTTTCCGTTGGACGATTTTCCACCAACATCCCGTCTCCTCAGGGCTTTATAGTGGATAGCACAGAATAGCTGTCCACGAGTACGTTCATAACACCTTCTCGCGTGCCATGACTGGAAGAGGTCAACTTGTGCAAAGGAAAGGTTAGCTAGAAAGGCCGCGATTGCCCAAAGATAGGCCGCCCGTTTTGCTTCAGGCGTGTCCAGCACTAGGACGGCAAGTATTTCCTTCAATGCATATGGTGGTATAAATCCTGCAAAGAGTCAGATCTAGAAAGTGACGGGGGTAAAAATACATACCAACAAATGCGCTCCATAATTCCAACATTAGGTCCAAGAATAGATCAAGAGAATTAGAGGTAATTAAAAATCGCAGAAGCGAGTGGGTAGGATATCTGATCCTAACATGTGAATTCACATCGGGTATCTTAAAGGAGTTTCTCACCGAGCCTGGTATTCCAGTCGCTTGTTAAATAGATTACGGTGCCGGAAATAAGGAGACAATGTCCAGACATCTGCCTCCCCGAGTGTTTTTTTGGTGGCTAGTTGCAGGAGTGGTTCCACAAACTTGAACGCACTCCAAGACCATAGTGTCACATTGTCCTCAGGACAAGAGAGTGTATTAGATGGGATCTGGAGATATGAATTTGAGGTCTGGAATTTACGAGTACGTGGAGAGGGGAGACTGACATCATAGGATCTCGCGACATTCTTGCATGGTAGGGAGGTTTTCAGGGGATAAGTGCCTGCGACGTACAGGAAAGTCCCAGTAGGGACCAGATTGAGGGTAAGCCAAGCAACGTTTATCCACGGGACTTGAACTGCGAACAGGGCGAAGCCAATATTGATGACCAATTGCAATGCGTAGAGGAATGCAAAAATAGCGAAGAGATATGGCGGTGTCTGGAAGGGTTTGATTCCAACCCTGAAGGAAATATACAACTTCGATGATGGTCAATCATTCCAGAATGAAAACATGTCATCATTCAGAACCCACCCATGTTATGAAAAACAATCCAAGTCTAACGGTTGACTCCCGGTCGTCGAAAGAAAGCTGCTTTGCCAAAGAAGCTAAAGCGGAAAGCGAGGCGAGGCACGCGGACGCCGTGAGGATCCGCGTCTTCAGGATTGACACGTTGGTCATTTCTTCTGGAGTTTCTCCCAAGTCTGCGAGGGTGAGAAAGTTTCGAAAAGGGGACGTCCACCACCTATAGGCGTTCCGCAGATACCTAGGGATTGGCAATGCCGCAAGCACATCCCCAAATATTGAAACAGAGATGACGAGAACTGGTACGACAACGCTGGAGATGTTCAAAATCTCCTGGCTCCAATCCGCCTATGAACCACACATTAGAAATCCCTCAATACGTTATATATAAGAGGAAGCTGAACAACTCACCATGTCATCCCTTTCAACTGCGGGAGACAACGCTAGCATCTTACTCGAGGTCGAGGCTGAAGAAGAAAAGATGCCGTTCTCACGAGCAACGGACATGGTATTGAGGGGTCACAGCCTGCTGCAATCAATGAAGGGTCTTTATAACCTGTCCGACAAGGTCCGACGGCCACATTGTCTATCCTTGAGCACAATATTATGTGTTTCAGGGTAAAACGCTCGCAGCTGTGGCCAACAACAGACCCCCACGAGGTTTATTAAATGAGGGTTTGACACAAGCAGTCCACAGGCAGGAAATCTTGACTTGTGTTTGAAGTTGATCTGCAGTAACTACCACCCCTGTGGAGCAAGGCGGCTCTTAAGGTTCCAGCAAAGTTAATTGTTGCAGCAGCAATGTGCATCATCGAAGTCAAGAACCAAGCTTGCCATTGCATCATCGTCCAGATGATATAAACACTATCACCTTCCCCACACCCCATTCAATCTAGCCCGGGTCAACGGCTCTTATCCGGTCCAGACTCTCATCACCTCCGGACTCTGTCACTTACACGTCTGCCACCATGAACCGTATGCTTCGAGTAAACATTCTTCGTTTGTCCTCAACCTCAGCACAACTATCTAGATCCTCTCGCAGATTTTTATCTACTGCTGCCCAGAACTATGCCTTCCTGGAACCAGTGAAGACTCATCCCGGCATCGTCTCCCTCGCCCTTAATCGTCCCGAGGCCAAGAATGCCATTTCTGTGGCTCTCCTTCAGGTGTGCCTTAATTGTCGATCTCAACTCAAACCGGATACTTACATTATTTCCGCAGCAACTCACAGAGTGTCTCCAGAAAGCACACTTTAACAAAGAGTATTTATTTCTGCCGAGGACGCTTGTGCATACAATCTAACCCGTTTGATCAGCATACGCGTACTAATTCTCAGATCCACCACCGTCGGATCGTTCTGTGCAGGCGCGGACCTCGTGGAAAGACGGGAAATGACACAACTCCAAGTGGACAAGTTTCTGACAGACCTCCGCGGTGCACTCGGCAAACTCGAAGCCCTTCCGATGCCAACAATAGCAGCGATAGATGGACCTGCCCTTGGTGGCGGTTTGGAATTGGGCCTTGCATGTGATCTTCGCGTTGCTGGTCCGTTTATCCATCCGTGGCCGATAATTTCTGGTGCAGCCACGGGATACTTACCCCTAACTCTTATAGGTTCTGACGTTACCAAGATTGGTCTACCGGAGACAGGTCTCGGTATCATTCCTGGGGCAGGCGGCACACAGCGGGCGACGCGTGTGCTTGGAATCTCAAGAGCGAAGGATCTGATATTCACTGCGCGCTCTCTGACAGCCCAAGAGGCATTAGATTGGGGTGAGTAAATAGACTCGCTGATATAAAGTATCCTCGTCTAATCGTATTTCTTTAGGACTTGTCAGCTATGTGTCTGATCCAGGTACCAGCGCCTTCGACAGGGCGCTTGTGCTAGCCCAAAGCATTGCGAAGAATGGTATGTCCTTCGTCTATCCGTCCCAGAGCCTCGCCCAATACCAGCTTTTACAACAGCACCCCTTGCACTGAGGGCAGCCAAGCAAGCCGTCAGCCGCTCAGAGGATCTTGCTCTCGAAACTGGTTTAGACTTTGAACGTGCTTCCTACGAGACCTTGTTGCCTACAAAAGATCGTATGGAGGCCCTACAAGCTTTTAGAGAAAAGCGTAGGCCAGTCTTCCGGGGAGAGTAAAATCCATAGGGTATGACTACTATATAATTAAATTATACAAAAGGACATTTAGAGCATACTAACTACCAAATGGCCTCGAGGGTATTGAGAATGCACCAGTGAAACTTGTAGGTATCGTTGGCATCGTCATGGACCCAAGCCCATCCACGACCCGGAGCCCTTCTAAATCCTTCATCATTACGCTCAACCTCCCGAACCGGTCTTTCAGACCGTTACTGCCGACACTATCGGGTGTATCATCTGCCGAGTCATTGAATCCTTTCTCGAACTGGCCCCAATCGCTGCGTAATGCTAGGTAGGGTTTCAGGAGAGACACATCAATCCGACCAAGGTAATTTTCGGTGATGTATGACTTAAGGATTTCGGGTCGGACGAGAAACACGTTGCCGAGTTGGCGGATGAACTCGAAACGTTCGTCAAGAGCCACAATCCCGAATGTACTAATGGTGTCTTGGTATGACTTGATGTCCCTATTGTACACAGGTTAGCCAAAGGTAAGAGAACAATGGAAGCGGACCGACTTTGCAAGCATGAGGCCACCCGTGGCACTAACAGGGAATTTACGCAAGTGTTCAAGCAGGAGACTGTGGAATGCCACGCCTATCTCTGTCAAGAGCACCTCTAGGTTCTTTCCACTCAAGTTTTGCTTCGCAGCATCCCGCACCCTCTCCAACATGTCGCAACACAATTCACAAGGTTCTGTGTTTACGCGAGCAAAGGACAAATCGTCATTGCGGGGTTTGAAATCATTCTTCTTCTGCTTTGTCAATTGAAGGGACAGCCACGCGATAACAGCTATGGTCAAAAGCAAATTCAGAAGAACGTTACGGGATTGTAGGAGGTGCTTACCATCAGTCACCCGTTGTAGAAGCCCGTTCGCGCCGCTTTCCATCCGGTTGACAGTTTGATTGTTAAAGACCACCATCTCCCTGCGTAATGTCACAGATGAACTGGCAAGGGGTAGGATTGCGGTGTTGATATATTGCTGCCAGAGGTGACATATGAGATCTATCGATCGAACAATGCTTAAGGCTTGGAACGATGGTTCAGATTTCGAGTCGGTTGCATCTAGTCGCGCTTGAGCCCTGTACGAAATGAGGTATAATCTCCATGTGCAAACAACTGAGTCTTACGTTTCGATAGCTTCGATAACATACGACGTCGCGATTGCGTCAGCTAACACGCGCATCAGCGTGAACGTATGCTTGGGGCTATTTATTGTCAGACATGAAAGCACGCTGGTAAAGAGTATACTTACACATCGCTAGATGGGCTGAGCTCCACGCATCTCCCAATGGCCTCGGCATGCCACTTCAGGATCTTCTCTGCGGTATCAATAGACAAAACTCCATCTTCTTCCCGCACAGGTTCTTCGGTGATCTGATCCGATTTACGGTCAGGAGCCATGCCACCAAACCTCATGAAAGCAGCGGCAGCTTGTGCCGAAGTTCCTGTTCCAACACTTGACGCATTGATCTGGTTAACAACGCGATCAAACATTGAGGATTTGGCTTTCGACGTTTTCTGCACCAAGCTTGAGTAGTTGTGATTAACAGAATACAATAGCAACTCACATGATACCGACTGAAAGGTGCCAATAAGTTCGCATATAACGCACCCAGGCTCTTGATTTCACGCTCCATGTAACGTTGACCTTCGGTATACGGTATAAAAAGTTCTTCCATCGCAGTTTCAAGCATAGCGCTGATGGTTGTGGTTGTAGCCTGGCCAGTGATGGGCGCTGAACCGGCGAGTGACCTTCGGAATTCTATGGCTTCGTACGGTGTTCGGGGAGATGTATGAGGAAGCTCGTGACTCTTGATATCGTCTATGAGTGATGAAGTCTGTATATGCACCATTTGTAACATCCGTAAGTAAGCGAGTTCAGAGATCTCTGCACCCTTGTGTAGCAGTTGCTCCATATACTGCTGTATCTGTTCGGGGGGGTCCCATGAGCCGTCTAATACCTAGTGTGAGAGCAACTCACTGATTGAGCAAATACGCGCTGCAGGAAAACTTGCATAACCATTGGTGGGTTGGGGAATACTGCCTTCACGATCTGTGCCTCTTGGTCAACAGTTACCCGTATTTCTTCAAACAATTCTGCTAGTCCAAGTTCACTCTTTGGAGGGCCGACATCAGGATCAGGTATTGATCTCCATCTGTGGGTATTTGAATCAATCATGGTAGTTAATTAGTTTATATGACACCCACAACACCACGTCCTCTGATGGTTTCGCCTTTTGTCCAGAGTTTATGAAGAAATCATGCTGGTTGACGTATACCTGAACACACGAAGATCCTCCATTGAACTCCAGTAATGTTTGAGCGCAATGCTGGAAATAATCCTCAGACAACTGTACGCAGCCAGAGCCGACACCACATACGTGCATCATCTTAGGATCACCCTTACGATAGCAGCGGTCAAAGAGGTTGAGCATTTCTTTTTCAAACTTCTCGCAGTATTTCTCAATAGCTCCCCTAGTCTTAAGGGGAGCAAATGAACTCGCGGAAAAGACGATGAGCGGTGGACTTACTGCCTCCCCAGAAGGTAGATCAACCTCCTTCGCCACTGTATTGAGTCGACGTAGGATAATGGCCACCTGTCGTCGACCTGCGCGTCCTTCCTTTCTCAGAGTGTCCAGCCGGCCCGTTTCCCCCTTGCTGAATTGGTTGTAGTAGTCAATAAGGTCATACGCCGCTTGTGCCCTCTGCCGCTCGATATGGACAGTCTCCAGCTGGTCACCTATGACCAACTCAGTCAATGGCTAAATGACGGGAGAGAGATGACCAACCTATACGGACAGCAGTACCACTGACGTCGCTCATCCTATTCTCCATTCCAGAGAATGTGTTTCCAACAGCCTGAATATGGTTCGTCGGAACACCAAACCAGCGGTGTAGCAAATGGATAACATACATCGAAGCCACGATTCAAGTCTGCCATCTTCTTGGAATATTCCCGTTCTGCGACCCGTACACTCTTTTCCATTTGCTCCGTCTTCGTCTGTACCTCTTTGCGGAGCTCAATGAGCTTGTCTACTGCGACTTCAAACGTTTGGAGGAAGGGCTTGGGGTCGAATGCTGCAACATATTCTGAATGATGACGCAGGTGTTACAAGTGAGGGCGAGCTCACGGCCATTATCCGCCTTGGACTGGACGATAAGTTTCTCGGATATTGCGGACACAAATTCTGTGACGTCAAACTTGCCCTTGTGGACCCCGTAAGTCACGTCCGCACTCATGTCGAGAAGCTCATTTACCTTGAACGCTGACAGTTGCAGATGCTCCCCGATGTCTCGAACAGACGACGATGAGGCAGCCATGGTCTAGTGTACTACACCAGATCGTTACAAACTGGAAGAGGGCTGGATCATGCAGGTGTTGTGCGCCAAGTGACGTTCCTGAAATCAATTACTGACCATAACGGCAATTGCTGTTTGTCCGTATTGTGTGATGGCCTTCCGAGAAAATCAGAGATCAATGAACGCATTGAGTGCCAAGTTCAGTCAGGCAAAGAAAGATGAGTGAGTATCATCTTCTGAGGACTCTGTTGAACATACACCTCGCTTCCGACGCTTCTGCCGTTCTCCACCTCCCTTTTGTTCTGGATGCCGTTACGCCTGAATCTCTCAGTCCCTCTCCTCACTTGTCAAAATGGACCGCTCGAATACAAGCTCTGCTACACTCAAAAGATCCCGGAGGACGCTGGGCTGGTCTAGTTCTCGCTCAGAAAACTGGCACCATGTCACGAACGTTAATGCTCGAAAATGGACAAAGCTGGGTTGGAGTTGCTCTTCCCTTACTATCAGTTGGTCTCTTTGGTTAGAATCCCTGTACGACCATCCTCATTTATTTTGTACAAGAAAAATGAACCTCCTGCGGTGCATAAAATCGCAATTCGGTTTCTGATAACGATCTTCTCGCACTTGCAACAAGTCTCGGAGTTTCGACGACAGGTTACGATACCCAGTATCCCCAAACTACTTGCTGCCTTGATCCCATTAATTGAACAAACCAACGACATTGGACTGAAGGTGCGTTGAGTCGTTTTTCCTTAGTTTGTCAAGCAGGACCCAAACAGTTCCCAGGTCGTTGCGGTCGAAGCTCTCGCTAGGCTTATTCTACTCTATCCAACCTTATGCAAGTCCTTCTATTCTACACTCTCTAGCCTTGCGTTACGTTTCCTCGATGGAAGCCCATACACACCTGTTCCTTCTGAGGTGCTTAGCGCTGCATCGCGTCTCTATTCCGTTATACATGTTACAGGAGGCAAGGTAGGCGCATCCAGTCTCTGGAGAAAAACTCTGGACGAGACTTTGGCCTTTGGAACAAACGCACTCTGGTCTCTTCGCACAACTTTCAGCGGAACAGGTGAAGATTCATTTAAAGTATACCCAGAATTCACATAAACGAGGCTCTTCATAGTTCCGGCCAACGTCTCTATCCCTCCAAACGAGGATCCTGTCACATTTATTCCACTCCAACTTGACCGACTCAAGTGTGCAGTAACTATCCTGGACGATCTTTTGGGGTTGGTATATTGTCAGAATCAATGCCCCGTTGGCTAATACAAAAGTTCGACAGTGCGACAGTATACCGACCCGTACAACTACCCCTTGGTGCACTAGTCAAATTCGCGCTCCAGGTTTTAGGGACTACGGACACTAACAAAGTCAGAGCCCTCACTTTTTTGTGCTTCTGTTGCTCTCGGATTAACGATATCAGAGGGAAGGTTTCACCGATACAACCACCCATGTACTTGAGGTGTCTGCTGTCCCAAAAATTCAAGAACTTGGATTTTCCTTGGTGGTATATCTTGTAGAAAGGTCTGTCTTCCGTTTACTACGCATGACCAAAACTTGACCATTATTCAGAGTTGACCGTTATCTCCAGCCATATTTAGTGCAGCTCATGACTGTTCTCGCAATACATCTTGAGCAAGAAGCTGCAGTGTGCGTTCAGACCATACGCTCCCTAGAGGAGACTCCTAACCACACCAGCAGAACCCACCAACTTGCTCTACTCCAATCCCTGGAAACCATTTTACGACACTATCCTTCCTCCCATTCACCTTTGATAGCAACTCGGTTGATGAAGGCTATCTTGCCCTTAATATCGAAAGTGCTCGCTAGTTCAGATGGCTCATCCGATCCTGGGGTTGCTTCCACACGATCAAAAGGCAGAAAGGGAAAGAAGAAGCAATCTTATGAGGGAGAAGAGCTCTTCTCTGCTTCTCGCCCAGTTATTTATTCGACAGGTACTGAAGGAAGAGTATTTCTGGTTGCTCTGGAAGGTTTGTTTAAGCTTTAAACCAAGTAGCGTGACCCAACTGAGTATTTTGTAGTAACACGGTCTCTCTTGCGAGACCCTCACCTTTCCGTCGCAGTGCATTCAATATCGGTTCGAGTTTTGATTGCAATCCTCTTCAGCATCACTCGTATCCCACCGGCCACGCTATCATCTGACCCGACTCTGTATCAAGACGTGTTGTCCAAACTTCACAGTATAAGTACGGAATTCGTCACAGGAACGTCAAGCACACTGTCCAAGAGTCTTCCATTGATTGTTGGTGCAATGATTCGTGGAGATAGTAGTGAGGTGCCTAACACTGATACCAGTCCTAAACTCGGAGCACTGACGCCTACACATAGGACTCACAACGGCAGCTTGATTTGCTCTTGCATCCACGTCTACCGCCTCTCATGAGATCTATGCCTACTGCAGAGGGTCTTGCTCTCATTTTCAGCGAGGAATCTGAAGATGAGGCAGAGTTGCGAAAATCTCTCGGGTTCCATATAGGGGAGCATGAGACACCACGGAATATTGATGTTGAGATGAATGACTCGACCATTCAACGAACGACGCCTTCAGCAGCACTGACACAAAATTTGGCTCCAGTGGCTCCAAAAAATCCTATTCCGGTGCAACCTATACCTGCAGCATCTCTATCGCTTGACAACGACCAGATCGAACAAGTAAAGAAAGTTGTAGCGTCAGAACCAACGTCGGCCTATGCACAAGAAATCGTCCAGGAACCACCACTAGAGAGGTTCGAATCGTCGGTGGCCGAACCTCCCGAGCCACAGCGTTCTCGGCAAGCTCCAGAATCTCCTCCAGCAAGGGCTTCCGGAGCTACATCAAAAGCAACTGTGTACACAGCGCCAAATCCGAGTTTCGTGGAGGATGAGGACGAAGAGATGCCAGCAATCGATATGGGTTCAGACTCCGACGGGGAGTAAAAAATCCAGGTCAACACGGTCATGTTTGTCGGATGCGTTTGCGTACAGGGGTGGAGTCGTCGACCTGCATAGTTTCGTCTTCAGAGTCGATTGTTTCATCATTCTCATATGTTTGTTTCTGCAAAGTGTCTATCTAGGATATATAGCGTTAAAAGCCGGGCAATCGTGAACGTGACACCGTAGGCATAGCGTACCTTCTCAAGAAAGGCTTGTGTGACCATGTTGGATGGGTCGATGGATTGTGCCTGGTTGAGGTGGGACTGAGCGTCTCGGATCAACGAGCTATGTAACATCTGGGAACCTACACGCAAGAAAATTGCGGGTTAGCGACGAGTTTCCGTCAAGTTTCGAAACGTGCCATCTTTGATTTGTGCTAGTTGAAGTGATAAGAGACCAGCATAGATGTGCAGAACTGGATTATCTTGGTATGGAAATGAAGGAAGGTATCTATCACATAGCATCAACACAACCAAATTGGAGGGAAGGAAACCAGGTCATCACAGTTCCAGTTCGTCCAAAGCTTGCCGGTACTGGCCAGATAAGATGAGGAGCAAGATCAATTCCTTGAGCATCGTCTCCTATACTAGACGTCAGCTGCAAGAAGTCGATACCGTGGACATACGCACTCTATCGATATTTCGCAACATGATCGAGCGAAGATACCCAATACGCTGCGGTATGTTATCTGTCGGGACGCCACCCTCATTGAGGATGTATAGACCAGTCGTCCAGTGCTCTTCCCAGCGAAATTCCTTGCACCGAATTAGGATAGTCCATGCCTGCTTTGCTCTAGCAAAGTCATTACGCTGTATGCACAGCTCGAGAATGTCGTATAGACGCCTGATGTGAACTCTCCTCGTAGTGAGGGGTGGTTTTGAGTCGAGGGATGCGAAGAGGAAGTCGTGGTTTGACGGCATGATGGAGGCTTGGTTATTAGGTCACAAACAACGCCAAAGGTCGTTCACGCTTGACACACTCTACAGCATCCCGACCGACCTCATGGAAGACGACTTGACCTTTGGTGCTTCAATATGGGGGAGCAGCGTGACCCCAGATAGCATCTCCCCTACTAAACCTAACATCTCTCTGTCCACGACCATGTCGCCGTCAGCACCTGAATCTGAATTTGATGATTCTGGTTTCGATGATTTTGAAGACTTTAACACAGCACCCACTTCAGCGGTGGGAGCGAATGACGATTTTGGAGATTTCGAGGAGTTTGGGGATGATACAACTGTATCAACAGGATTCAATGACCAGGCTTTCCAGAGTTGGCCGCCTCCTCCGACTTGGCATGCACTCAGATTAGACCCACTACCGGATAGATCAGAATTGGAAGCGGAAGTCCAGAGTATTTTGCAGCAAATCTGGGCGGATGAGGATATCTCTCAGGTTACGACAGACGAGCCGATACGAGAAGTAGAGGGAATCGCACAAGTATTAGTGACGCCAGAGAGGTGAGCATCATACCCTATTTGCTGTGATTACGGATGCTACATAGTGACAGCCGGGAAATGTATAAAGTACTATTACAAACACCCCCACCTATTAAGCCACCAAACTGGACGAGGTCGCGGATACGCCGACAACAACTCATTGCGCTGGGGATCCCGGTTAACCTCGACGAAATGTTGCCGCGGGCGAATAGCAAGCCATTACCACCATTGGAGATTAATACGCGCCCCAGTTCGACACCGCCATCCGTCAGTGGGAGGAACCCATTGTCTGCGTATCCGTCACGGTCAAGCACACCGCAGCCTTCGCGACAGAATTCTATGCCAACCCAGTTTGGACCCAAACCCGAACTCGACATGGATAAGATCAATGGATTACTGGAGTTGGATACGGGTGCGTTATCGACCGTTGGGGTGACACGATTTTGAAATTGACTTTTTCTGGGTAGATGCTCTGAACATCCAACCGCTCACGATTCTCGAGCGACGTCTATCGGAGCTTAAAGTGCAGACTGCGAATACGTCGAATCTCTTGACACATCTTCTGCAGACCAAAGACGCGCTGCAGCAAGACTCGGAGACGTATAATGGGTTGATTGCGGAGCTAGTCGGTGAAGCACAAAAAATAAAATCAGGAAAACCACGGACAGTAGGCAATAGACGAAGTGGTGTGGTTTAGACTCTTTAGAGGGTAGTCGCATTCATTATTACCTGTGGTGATCCGGTGCGGCGGTCCGATCTACTTTCCACGTGACAAAGGAAAAAAGATGGGGGATGAGTTTAGAACTCGATTATACTCTGAACAACTGTATTCTCCAATGTCCATCTCGCTCATATTGTCATAGTATTTGGTTTTGCTATTCCATTTGTGCGCACATAACTCAAAATGAACATCGCACACTCTCTACCTTCGACTGTCGTCAGTATTGGCTTTTCGTTCCTCTCAACCCAAGATGTCCGCCGCATTTCTGTGAAACAAATTGTCAATCCCGTACTTCTCGATGATTTGAATCGACCTAACATTGGAGGTCTATATGATCCTGCTCTTGGACCAAGTGATCGTTCGGATATGTGCGTGGTCATTTGATTCTAGTCCGGGCGTGATTGAACTTGAGTGTGAAATTAGTTGTGCAACATGTCAACTTACCTATTTCACCTGTCCCGGGCACTATGGACATATCGAGCTTCCTGCACCTGTATTCCATCCGTTGTTCATGGGGAACATGTATAATCTCTTGCGAGGATGTTGTATGTTTTGTCATCGGTTTAAGATGAGCCGGACAATGGTATGTTTTTCAGAGATTTCGTACGCGTTCTATCTTCACTTATGCATTTGCTTAGTTGTGTAAATACATTGCTAAATTCCGATTATTGGAGCGGGGCTTACTGGAGGCAGCGCAAGGCGTAGATGATATACAATTGAGGGTGCGGAAACAGAAGACAAAAGTAAAGAGTGGGGAAGGTGAGGATGAAGAAGTCGGAATAACAACCGACAAAGGCCTACCAGATGAAACTCCACACGAATTCATGACACGGATAAACCTTTACGTCGCCATTCATTTATCCCGAGTCAAGGGCAGTACGCGCGATAACTACAAGGACGGCCTCGTGTATCAGGCACGAAAAGACTTGATCAACGAGTTCCTCAAGAACACCATTTCCAAGAAATGTCAAAATGGAGATTGTAACTCGTGAATAGCGCCTCTCGTTTAATCAATGCAACTTTCACTGATGCAATCACAGACCGGGATATACCTACCGCAAAGAAGGCCATACCAAAGTTATTGAATACGATCTTTCAGCTAAGCAGAAGGGTTCCGTAACACGAAAGCGTCCAGACGTATTGCTGGCGGAGAAAACTGGCAACTTCTTCGCGCAACAATCAAAGGCAGCTGCAGATTCTGATGTTGACATGGATGGCTCCCAAGCTGGGGAAACTGACGAGTCAGAAATGGAGTCGGAGGAAGAAAATGAGGGAGCAGTGGACCAAGGGAAAAGCATGTTCGACACCGATGCTCGGGAAGGTCAGCTACCAAAGGCAGCAAGTGGAAGGGTAAAAACTGCAAGGGGTCGTAACGAGCGAGTAGTGGCACCTGAGGAGTGCCGTGCACATCTGCGTCGTCTTTTTCGCAATGAGGCAGTCATCTGCTCTCTCATCTTCGGCCGCCACGGTCCTTTCGCCCCAACGTCCCTAGTGGAACTCAGCCATACCTCTGCTGATATGTTCTTCATGGAGATCATCCCTGTCTCCCCAACCCGGTTCCGTCCTCCGGCTAAGATGGGTGAAACGCTATTCGAACACCCACAAAACGAGCTTCTGTCTAGAGTTTTGACTACCTCATATCGTATGAGGGATATCAACGTCGAATTACGAGCTCTACAACAGAAGAAGGATGGGCCCGTTGACGAGGCTCAGCGAAGAACTCTCCTGACCTCTCTGCTCGAACGAATAGTTCAGTTGCAAGTGGACGTGAACAGTTTCATTGATAGCAGTAAGAATCCGCAGCCTGTGCGGCAAGGCAAGTTACCCCCACCTGGCGTCAAGCAAGGATTGGAGAAAAAGGAGGGTCTTTTCCGTAAGCATATGATGGTAAGTAGCACCGAAAGCTTTCGCTCCTAATAAATCATAATTCTGTTGGTCAGGGCAAGCGTGTCAACTACGCTGCGCGTTCTGTCATTTCACCAGACGCCAATATTGAACCCAATGAAATTGGTATTCCCCCAGTATTTGCACGGAAACTCACATTCCCTGAACCTGTTACTCCCACCAATTTCCACGAGATGCGCCAGCGAGTGATTACCGGACCGCACGGATATCCTGGTGCTAGTATGGTTGAGTATGAAGATGGACATCAACAATCCCTAGTGCGTACCCTTCCTTGTCTAGTGGGAATCTGGCATTGAACCTGTAGTCAGGATAAACTCACTGTTGAACAACGAACAGCCATCGCGAATCAACTTTTAACTCCCCAAGAAGGAGAACGTGCAGTGGTGGGTAGGAAAGGCTTGCATACACGAACACCCGCCATCAACAAGAAGGTTTATCGACATCTGAAGGATGGTGATATCTTGATTCTCAATCGCCAGCCAACGTTGCACAAGCCCAGTATGATGGCCCACAAGGCGAAGGTTCTACAAGGGGAAAAGACGATTCGTATGCATTATGCTAACTGGTATGTCCTCTTCGTTTTGCCGAGGATTCAGTGCTGATCGGTTGTCTAGTAACTCCTACAACGGCAAGTTTTCACATTCTTTACCCACACAAGCAATGGCGGGCTGACGCAGTTCCTCGTACAGCTGACTTCGACGGCGACGGTAATTTTCGGTTACAGATACACAACTCAGAATAATTTGCTAATAACTCTCTTTTAGAAATGAATATTCACTTTCCTCGTATGTCATGGCAGAATACACTAGGAATGGACTTGACTGATCCCTCACTCCTTAGAAAATCATGTCGCCCGCGCAGAAGCCATGATGATTGCCAATACTGATAACCAGTACCTTGTGCCAACGTCTGGCAACCCTTTGCGTGGTTTGATTCAGGATCATGTCGTAGCTGGTGTGTGGATGACAAACCAAGATACGTTCTTCACTCGTGAGGAATACTTCCAATTGCTTTACGGAGCTCTACGGCCCGAGGACGAGGATTATTGTGCCACTGGTCGACTTGAGACGTTACCACCCACGATCTGGAAGCCAGTACCTCTGTGGACAGGCAAACAAATTGTGATTAAATTTAATTTATCTAGTCGCAAACCACACGCTAAACCCTATATCTAGATTTCAACTGTCCTCAAAAATCTCACCCCGCCTCGATTCAAGGGTCTCAACCTCAATGCGAAGACTAAGGTACCGGGATTCCTCTGGGGAAAAGACTCCAAAGAAGATAAGGTCGTATTCATGGATGGCGAACTCCTGTGCGGTGTCCTTGACAAGGCTGCGTTCGGCGCTAGTGATTATGGTCTCGTCCACTCTGTCTACGAACTTTACGGCGCAGACATCGCTGGCAAGCTCCTTGGCATCCTCAGCCGACTGTTTACCAAATTCCTACAACATCGTGCCTTCACGTGTAGGATGGATGATCTCATTCTCACCCCTGAGGGGAACCGCAAACGTGATGATCTTCTGAAGAAAGGGAAGAATTGGGGTACGGAGGCGGCTATAGAAAACTTCCCATCTCTCAAGGATACTCCTGTAAACGAGGTCCCCGCTGCGCTAGAATCGCTTCTCCAGGATGTCCTGCGCGATGATAACAAGATGGCTGGCCTCGATATGACCGTCAAGACCAAGCTATCCAAACTCACTTCCTCAATATCCGACGCATGTCTACCGCACGGACTGTTACGTAAATTCCCGCATAACAACATGCAAACGATGACCCAATCTGGAGCAAAGGGTTCGGCGGTCAACGCTCGTCAGATCTCTTGTGGCCTGGGCCAACAAGAACTGGAAGGTCGCCGTGTCCCCGTCATGGTCAGCGGCAAGACTCTCCCATCTTTCAGACCCTTTGAGACAAGGGCCATTGCTGGTGGTTATGTTGCGAGTCGTTTCTTGACCGGTATCAAGCCTCAAGAATTCTATTTCCACTGCATGGCTGGTCGTGAAGGTCTGATCGATACCGCTGTTAAGACCTCTCGTTCCGGTTACTTGCAACGCTGTCTTATCAAACATTTGGAAGGCATCCGAGTGCATTATGATCATACTGTCCGAGGAAGCGATAATTCGGTGTATCAGTTCGCATATGGTGGTGACGCGTTGGACGTGACGAAGCAAAAGCACCTTTATGAGTTTGACTTTGTTGCGCAGAATGAGGAGTCATTGGTTATGCGGTTGCAACCCAGCCGCGTGGCTGGTGCAGTGAACGATTCGACAGCGATCTCATATATGAAGAGGGTACTCAAGAGGTCGGCGGAGCGGCCGCGGAAAGGCGAATTGTCGAAGAGGGATAAGTATGATCCTGTATTGGCATTGCATAGTCCCAGCAGATTTTTGGGGGCGACATCGGAGCAATTTGCACTGGCGGTGGACCAGTACATGAAAACGAACCCAAGTAGTCTGTTAACCAAGAAGAGGGAAGAGGAGGAAGTACTGAGAAGAAGACACGAAAAGATGCTGGCATATAATTTCAAGTTGTTGATGAATGTCAAGTACATGCGGAGTTTGGTGGATCCTGGAGAAGCAGTTGGGCTGCTCGCATCTCAAGGGTATGTCTAACGAGACTTTCGTCGCCTTATGCATCCTCATATAATGCTTTAGTATTGGTGAGCCATCGACTCAAATGACACTCAACACATTCCATTTCGCGGGTGCGTCATGCTCCCGAATCCCGGCTGTCATATATCTAACTGTGAATTCCATAGGACACGGTGCTGCTAATGTCACACTCGGTATTCCTCGTCTGCGTGAAATTGTTATGACCGCGTCGCAAAAGCCCAAAACGCCGTCCATGACGATGAGGATTCGTCAAGGCATCCCCCAAGCTGACATTGACCTGTTCTGCAAACGTGCCAGCCGCGTTGCCCTCTCTCAACTGGTCGACAATGTGGTTGTTCACGAAACCTCGAAAGTCGAAGGTCAAGCTCGCCGCACATGTTTCACCATCAACATCAATTTTTTCCCTCAAAAAGAATATGTTTCCGAGTATGATGTTGAGCCGCTCGAGGTTTTGAACGCGTTCTCTGTTCGGTTCCCTTTGTCACTCAAAAAGGAAATCGCCAACGAGATGAAGAGACTAGATGCCGATTTGAGGAGTCAAATTGCGGATTTGGGGAAAGGAAAGAAAGCTAGCGCAAGAGAAGGTGGAGGCGCAGATGCCAACGATGATGATGATGGTGATGATGCCCCAAGAAAGAAGAGGGGAGACGATGAGGAGAGTGAGATTGGTGATGGTGATGCAGATGATGAAAAGCGGGCTAGACAGAAGAAACAACAAGCCACGTACGAGAGCGATGAGGATGAAGACGAAGATGAGGGCGAGGGTGAATTTAATGACGCAGAGATTGAGGCAGCTTATGTTGAAGATGAAGAGAACATGGAAGCTGATACTGATGAGAAGAGGAAAAAGAAAAAGAAAACATCCTTCCAAGAAGAAGTTGAGCGGGTGGCGGAATTGTTCACCTCACATCTACATCACGCAACATCTTTTGAGTTTGCGCCGTCTGGATGCAAACTCGAACTTGAGGTAAGCCCATTGCCATCAAAGTTGTTCAATGGATTAACGGAAACCCTTAGTTTACGACTGACATGCCAAAGCTGCTGTTTGTGGGTATCGTGGAGCGGACGTGCCGTGCGACTGTCATACGCGAGATTTCCGGGATTGCCGATTGTTTCCAAGTCAAGGATGATAGCAAAAAAGGGCAAGAGCCCGAGATCAAGGTCAGTCAGCCACCATCAGTTGATCATTCACTATCCTCTTTGTCTAATATCGATTTCCGCTGCTTCTTAATTGTGTTCCGAACAAAGCTTACCACGAATGGGTCTAACCTACGTGGAATGTGGGAGTTCGCGGCAGGGTCAGGGGAGAGCATTCTTGAAGATGACGACATCTATTCGAACGATATCTATGCAATTTTGAAGACGTATGGAGTAGAAATGGCCCGCGCAGCTATCTTGCGCGAGATGGGTGGTGTGTTCGGAGCCTACAACATCCAAGTGGACAGACGGCATCTTGAGTTGATCGCGGACTACATGGTATGTCGTCCACAGTAATCTAAGCAGAGCCCATAACTAATAATGAGCAGACCTTCGAGGGAGGGTACAAGCCATTCAACCGGAAGGGTATCTCAACAAATCCGTCACCCCTTCTAAAGGCATCTTATGAAACAACGGCTGCGTTCCTCTCGGACGCGACATTATATGGAGATTTCGACGATCTTTCGACACCCTCCGGGAACATAGTGCTTGGGCGGCCAAGTGCAACGGGCACAGGGGTATTTGACGTTGTCATGCCAGTATGAGACCTGGTGAAAAGTATGTTATTACAGTAGATAACGGTTGCCTTGTGGACGCGTAATGTGACATATTTTTCCTCATCAAACGCGTTACATAACGCGACAGTGACAGGGTGGGAAAGTAACGGGGATCCCTGGGGGAACACGCGGAGAGGGTTCAACGTTCAACTTGATCAGCTACGACGATCCCCTTTTTTTGACCCATGGCCACTCTCCCTTCGTCCTCAAGGCAAACCCGCTCATCGTCCCGCCTCACTCGCGGTCCCCTCCAGGAATTGCCCCTTGACCAATTTCTGCACCCCCCGGGTTCCTCAAAGCTCGCCTCAAGCACAAAGCGTCCCATTTCACCTGGCACGCCCGCGCTTTACAGCCCTGCAAAGCGCAGAATTCTCAGCGACGAGGGTCTACTTGCCACGAAAATTCCATTCTCTGCTGCCACATCTTCCAATAAACAACATCCCATACTCCCACAACACTATCACCATGCCGCGGCAAGGTTCGCGAATGCATTGGCCGGCCCTGAGAGCCCTGCGCGCAGACTGGATTTCGGTTCACCCAAGAATGCAGGGAGCAGGATGTCTGTGCGACGGCCGGAGCAACCTGATCGGCAGCCGCCACCCTTTCCCGAGATCGAAAGCCTATCACGATCGCGACGCAGGGGCCTAGAGGTGGACGAAGATTACTTTGCTACGTCAGTACCCCAGTCCCAAACTCGAGCCATCCCTTCATCGTCGTCATCCTCGGGTTCATCGTCGCAACCCCAACGTCATCTCGAATTCGTGGCCGTTGCACGCGAACTCTGCCCTCCCATCGATCCCCAATCTGAACACTATCCTGAATTCGTCGTGCATCAAGACTCCCATGTCCTCATTCCCACTTCCCGACTCACTTCACCTCCGCCCCCATCTACACCTGGCTCTGTGTTAGCGTCGCTGAACAACAATGTTGATGATGATTCCGATGCCGAGTCGATTGATGCGAGGGACATTGTGAAAGAGAATCTCCCTCCTCGACGAAAGGCCCGTAAAGCAATGACCACACCTGTATTCGAGAAAACCCAGCTCTTCTCACCCCCTAGTGCCAAATCCTCATCGGTTCCCGCGACACCACCCCGAGAGCCTTCAGTCAAAGAGAGGGATATCCTGACTCCCAGACAATTGTCGATATTCGGTTCCGGCATCGGCTCTGGACTGGGGACACCCCGATATCACAACTCCAAAGAGGATCGACAAACAATGAGGAAGATCCTCGAGGATGAAGTCGATGGTGAACAGGATGATTAGACCCATCTCCATCGCATATTAAGGCGATCGCATTTACCACATACATCTCGCAAAGCACTATCACAATCTTCCATCTTTATTAAACGACATTGCCATCCGATCCATGCATACGTACCGGACCTGTTCGCGATCATCTCGACCAAATCCTCTGGACAAATTTTATTTCTTTATTTCTCTTTATTTTCTCGATTTTATCTCTTCATCTGGGTGTACCATCTTCTTTCTCCCCGGTTGTATTGTATAACAGCTCGTTCCCTGTCCTTTCTCATTCGCACGAAATATCGACGTTCTTTGTTCCTACAAAACCCTTTTTGTTCTCTGTTACGAATTTCATGAAACACCGATACCAACTGATTTCTCTTGCGCTTTTCGTGTCTAAAATTATAGGGGCTCTGTAGTTGACCTCAGCAAGCCCCTTTATCTTCTAAATGCATGTGTATTTTGGTCGCTTCTACGTCACTTATACGTACAATATCCTGTTTATACAGTCTTATTTAAAACCTAATATAACAAACGTGAACATTCAATGCAAATAGATGAGAGGGGTCAGAAATTGTATCTCGACCCGGCAGTTTGGGGCACCTGAAACCCGGGTTTGGTGCAAAGTGATCTGAGACCTCATCTTGGCCCCGTTTCTGCGGTGGGATATACGTAGATGATGATGGTCGTTTCGGTCTCTTGCACATCGAGGCTTCGAGCACATTCGTCAAAACTTATAACGCTGGTAACATATTTATATTGGAAGGCGCTTGTACGAACGTATCAGACTCTCTATGTAATTCGCGAATGTTGTGTCGATTGATCCATTCAAAACGCTGAGCCCCTTGTGTACCGGGCCATGTTGTCCTGTGAATAAGGATGGTAGCGTGGCGACAGTCAACAAGGGACGTTCATGAGGAACTCAGTTGAGAGCATTTTATTGTTGCGAGAGAGATGGCGGATACGAGTATTGTGGCGCTTATCTGGCCATAATAAATGCTTATTTTATTGAGTCGTTTACTTGCTTGATAGACTAGAGTCGGGGCGACGTGACGTCACGGTCCTGGCGTGCGAAGGACCAGGGAGCTGAGAAGCTAGACTGGGCGCATTACCTCCATTGTAAAGGGGTTCACAGCGCTTGGGGAGAGCCGGATTCTACCGTTTTCAAACTAACCACCACACACCGTGAGTTACGAGCTCCTATCGCTCCCGGCTCCAGCCAGTAACTAAAGAGTACTTGAGGAAAGCAGATGCTATCAACTACCCTAATGCGGCTCTGCACACGCAGCACGATTGCTAGTGCGAGCCGTCGTCACTTCCGTGCGACCATGTCACAATCCACGGCAACGCCTCTTAACAAAGGAGACAATGCCTCTAGCAGTGTCCAGCACACGTCTGATACCTATGCAAAGGACGTAGACAACTCTCCTGCGATAGACCACCAGATCCATCGCGTGGATGCATCCAGCGAGGTTGTGCAGAAGCCGTATGAAGCTCCGGCAGGGGAGTGGAGTCGGGTGGGAGTGGTGGCTTCAGAAGATGCGGCTGCTAACAGGAGTGTGCCTAGGCGTCCTGAAGGGAATGCTTCGGGAGGCAAGAAGAACTAAGTCGGCGGGGAGACTGTCCCGTGCTGAGAGTGAGATGTTGTGCTTTCTCTTTTCGATCCCGTGCTTTTATTCTCGGGTTTTAAGTTTTTTTTTTGAGTCTGAACAGACCCTGCTATACCATTACTTGTTTTACAAATGTACGATTACTTGCTTTGCTCAACCAGTAACAGTCCCTCGTGTGAGTTAACTACATGAAAGATAAGATTAGATGGGGACTATGATAAACATTCCACAACTTTGAGAGACTGTTGCTCCAGTATCCCATTACTGTCATCTCCACCTTTCGTTCTTTACCCTGAGGCAGATTCGATATGGGCAGGAAACAGAATCGAGCACAATCGCCTCCTCCGGCCCCAGAACCAGAGGCCGTGGAAGCCGAGCCCGCTCCCGAGGCTCGACCACCCCTTCAAGTCCTATACTGCTCTGGTTTGTAAAGGTCCAACTTACCAGGTCTAGGAACTGATTCAGTATCTAGTATGCAGTTTCCCGATCGAATACTGTGAATTCGGGAGCAGTATAACCAGATGCAAAGAATGGCTAAAGGAGACCAACGAAGATCTATTCAACAAATACTACTCTGATGGCAAGCCACTATCACTAAATTGCATCCACTATAATCTCTGATTAATCATATCACGTCATTTATTAGAGGCCCTCCAAGCCAAACTAGGTACCCTAAGTCTCGAGGCCCAGGCCAAACTCGAACAAGACACTGCAAAGAAAGAAGCCAAAGCAGAAGCCAAAGCCGATGCCGCACTCAAAAAGAAACTTGCTTCCCAAATCATCATCCGACGCATCGAGCGCACAAAGCGCAAGCACGTCACCGCCATTCAGGGTCTCGAGGCCTTTGGAATTGATCTCAAAAAGGCTGCGAAACAGTTTGCGTCAAAGTTTGCTACTGGTGCATCGGTAACCAAGACGCCGACGGGAGGAGAAGAAATCGTGGTGCAGGGTGATGTCGCATATGAGGTTCAGGAAATGATTGAAGAGGGTGTGGGTGTGTTGAAAGGTGTACCTGCGGATAATATCGAGATCACAGAGGAGAAGAAGAAGAAAGGTGGGGATTGATTTCACTCGTTTCGCGAGGTACGTTTCCAGCACACACTTGAGCGACTCGTATGAAATATGTTATATAAAAGTCCAGGGATTCTTCTATTGTACACTA
>QFDT01007633.1:0-13763 GCA_003315915.1 Macrolepiota dolichaula | reverse complement strand
GGTGAGGAATCCATGTTCTTGACCATTTGTTCACACGCTACGCAGGGAAGAAGACACACACCAAATACGGTGGGGAATACAAACAGATGTTGTTTATTTGGGAGGCCTTCCCTGCATAACAATATAAACTTGTTGATATCTGTGAGGTAGGCTCCATCAGAACCGGGGACTATCTGGGAGATATATGTCACATCCGCTGTGGCTTACCTACAAGATATCGTCATCGACCTCTGTCAACATACCTTTTCAAATTGGGCGTGTAGTCAGCAACAGAGGAACCAGTGGGAGTCCTCTTGCAATCGAGTTGTGCATGACACCCGACTCCCAAAGATAATCGAGGATAGGAGTATGCCGTGGATCGATACGGCCACGGGACTACAGATGGGAGGACATCCACAAACAACAGGTATTCCAAATTTCATCAATGCAAAGCTATATTATCATAAACCTCGATATGTACCAGTATTGCTTACAGCGAAACCCGAAAACTGAGGGTTGAGCACAGAGATAAACACCTGCTCATAGCAAACACAAAAACGATACACACACACACACTCCATACCAAAGCCAATAATTAGCTTTCCTGTTGCCCAATGAACGCAGTTATCAGAGGCGGCGCGGGTGCAGGCGTAGGCACAGGGACCACATTCGATGCAATAGCATTCGCCGCCCCTGAACCACTACCACCCGGATTGACAACCCCAACATTAACCATCGGCGCATGAACTTGTCCCCCACCATTACTGTATGTGTGACCATACGACGTGCCTAAATTCGCGAGGAAGGGAAACGCTCCGGGATTTGCGAGGAGGGAAGCCGGTATCAGGTTTGGAGAGAAGCCTAGTTGTGGTGAGGTACCAAAGTTCCAGGCAGCAGCAAAATTGTCGACAAAATACCGGTTCTGCATTTGCATCTGGAGTTGTTGCTGCTGGGGTGTAAGAGTATTGGGAAATGTTTGAGCCGATGTTGTTGCCATCGTTATTGGCGCCGATTCTGGAATTGATGGGGGCGTAGGTGGGGCCGAAGGTGTACTCGAAGCAGATGCGTTTAGGGGTCCATTTTCTAGGGCGGTTGATGGTGGTGAAAGGAGTGGCGATGTTGGTGTTGATGCAGAGTTCTGACCAGGTGGCTGTATAACCGTTGGCGGCCCTGTAGTTGGGACCATCGTATTATTAGACATGGTCCCCATCGGTATCCCCGAGTTTCCATTAGGCGGCGTTGCGGTATCTGAACTTGTAGATGTAACCGGGGTCCCATTTTTTAAAGCCGGATATGACTTTGACTGTAGCCCAGACCAGAAGGAATCGTACGTCAAAGAGGTGGGATTGAAGTTGAACATATCCTTCGTCGTGAGAGAAGGGTTATTCTTGTGTTCTTGAAGTGATTTCTTGTTTTTGGACAAGGACACAGGCGTGGGCGTATTAGATGTTGGAGTGGGGATAGTGCTTCCATTGGTGAACAGCAAAGTGGTTGGGTGCTGAGGTTGTTGTGGCAGAGAGGATCCTGGTGTTAGGAGGGGCCCAGAGGCCGAAGAGATGGTGTGGGAAGGAAGAGTATTAGATGCTTCCGAGGTATCAAGTCCAATCTCGGAAGCGGATGGAGTTTGAATGTGCTGTGCCGGAGTTTGGGCGACCAGATTTGGGCTCTGCAGCGCCCGGGTGGAAGTGGCTCCGTCGGGTGCAGGTAACGATGTTGGTATGCTTTGAGAGGGTTCGAAGGAAGATACTGTTAAAGTTGGTACGTCTGGAATAGGTCCAGTAACACTAGGATTATTCTCCAAGCTTGAATTATGCAGACTGGTATCCAGAGTAGAAGATCGGGATAAAGAACCCAGCCATGTTTTGTACGATTCATCAGAGAATTTGGTCAATGAAGAGGTTAAGGCGGGGTGATTTGGGGTCGGAGTGGGGAAGGAGGGTGATGAAAGGTACGGCTTGGGTCCTCGTTGGTGTGAATGATGGAAGTAGAGATTTTCCACTTCATTGAGATTCTGCCTTTGCTGTAGAGATAGGGTAGATCCGTAAACATGAGGGGTAGTAGAGTCGTACTGGCTTTACACACCCAACCATGCTCAACTTTCAATCGCGCATATTGCAACCGCATCTGCAGCTGTCTCGACAGCTGTAATTGATCAGATCGACAACAGGGTCAGCACCCAAGTCTTATGCATATACATAGAAACTGACATGATTTGCCTTGGCCCTTTCCAGTGTTTGCTTTCTCTTCTTCTCCATCTCACTCGCCTGAGCAGCAGCTGATGCCGTAGAAACCATTTCGCCCCTCTTTCTTGCCCAAGCGTTTCAGCAAGCAGTAGACAGAAAGGTAGATTGAGTCAATGTGTTTCGTTATCAGTGATTGAGCTATTGAAATAGAGCTGCCATGAGGATTCAGGCGGTCTGACGAGCACGAAGATGTGTGTCGAATCGGGGAAGCGAAACCCAATTTTGACTAGAGTACCACAACGTGCGTTTCCCTGCACGTGATAACATACTAACATCACGTGGTCTAATCTCATTAAGGCTTATTGATAAGACAGAAACAAAACATATCAGGCAAGCCGCAATATGCCAGCATTCAGACGGAGTCTATACCATTTCTTTATCCCTTTCACATACCATTACCATCCGGCACAGGATCGCTTAACGCCCGACGATGCCTCTCCCCCAACCCCTCAACTTTACAAAATGGCTCAAGGAGAATGAACATCTCCTCCAGCCACCGGTCAATAATTTCTGTATTTACAGGGGTGGGGACTACGTTATCATGGTTGTTGGTGGGCCCAACGAAAGAAACGATTACCATGTCAACGAGACCGAGGTAGGTACCACCTCCAGTAGAACCTCTCAAGTTTTCAGTCTTCGGTATTCTGATTGAAATAGGAATGGTTCCACCAATACAAAGGTGGAATGCTGCTTCGAGTCGTAGACGATGGAAATTTCAAAGAAATCAGGATCGAAGAAGGCGAAATGTTCCTGCTACCTGGTACGAGCATTTCACTTCTTTTCCTTGACTCAAGCTCATACTCATATTAAACCTAGCCAATACGCCACATAACCCTGTCCGTTTTGCTGATACCATAGGACTAGTCGTTGAGCGCACACGCCCAGAGGGATCACAAGGTAATTTCCTTGTGTCCGTGCGCAGTCCAGGCTGAATAAGAATATGTACCAGACCGGCTCAGGTGGTACTGTCGTTCCCCGGCTCATACCGAACCTACGATCATCCACGAGGACGCGTTCCATGTGACGGACTTGGGGTCCCAACTAAAGCCGGTTATCCAACGCTGGCAAGATAATGAAGATCTCAGAAGATGCAAGGCTTGTGGAACTGTCGCGGAGCCGAAGTGATTATCATGGTACAGATCGGCTGTTTAGGTGGAATTTCATGAAAGCATCATCACGACATCGGAGGTATAACATCAATTCTGCGCAATTCACGGAGAAGCACAGACCCTTCAGTTGGAGAAAATGAGTGTTCCGGTCCCCATGAGGCTTAGCCGGATGTATATATCACGTATTTACTTGATCCGTTAGATATTTCTGGTACATCGACATTTTGCTACTTCCTAACGTTTGCTACAGACTTATCGTCAGCTTTTGAATGTAGGGAGAAAAGCAGTATGAAACGCACCAGCGGCTGTCTGACCTTCGTCTCTGAAGATCTCCAAGGCCTTCCAGGCCTCTCCTGAGAGAACACTTTGACGAGCAAGCTCTGTACCTTCCTTATAATCCTTCGCAACGCCAGCAACCACCAACAACGCCGACGCATTCATCAACACAAATTCCAATACAGGGATGAGGTCCTCGGGAACAGTACCTCCCGAATTGAGCAGACGCTTGAATGTCTCCGCATTCTCATCGGGGCCACCACCAGCAACCTTCGTCAAAGGATGTCTACTCAACCCAAAGTCTTCAGGAGTAAGCGTCCCTTCCGTAATCTGTCCGCCCTTCAACTCCCAAACCCAAGTAGGACCAGCACAACTAATCTCATCCATCTTCTCATAACCACAAACAACCAAGGCACGTTCCACGCCGCCTTCTCGGAGAGACTGTGCAAAGGTATATCCAATCTCTTTTTCAGTCACGCCGAGAACCATACCTCGAGGACGGGCGGGGTTGATGAGAGGGCCCAAGATATTGAACATGGTGCGGAAGGGGAGCGCTTTTCGGTAAGGTGCGATGGAAGCCATCGCGGGGTGGTAATGAGGCGCAAGGATAAACGTGAAGGGGATGCGACGAATGGGAAGAGCTGTCCCAGGAGTCGGAGCGGTGAAGAGACAGTCAAGCGATTGAAGAAGATCTGCCGAACCCGATGAAGACGTAGATGCTCTACTGCCGTGCTGGTAGAATGTTAGATTAGCTCATTCATTTATTCTGTAGTTCACCCGACTTGGAATAGTACGAACCTTGACAACACGAGCGCCAGCACCAGCCGCCACAATGGCAGCCGTCGTGCTAACGTTGAATAAGTTGTATCCATCACCGCCGGTGCCGACAATGTCCACAACAAAGTCCTTGTCAACATCCTCGATAGCGGCTGTGAGTGCGCGTGAACGCAGCACTGCGGCGGCAGCGCTGAGGGATTCCGGTCGACGCTCAACCCTGTGAATGTGTAGAGCCGTGAGGAGGGCACCGATTTGCGCCGGGTGGAGGACTTGGGGAGTAAAGAGGTGATTAAGGGCCTCTTTTAGATCGTCGGGGGTGAAGTATTCCGGAGTCTGGACTAGACGTGCGAGAAGAGGTCGGAACGTCTCCATAGAATATTCCTTTGTCGAGGCCATGGTTGAACGGTGGAAAGGGTGATTTCAGAGGAAAATGGGAGTGTGCTGGTACTGCAGAACGAACGAGGAGATTTTAAAGGACAGGACTCCCTTATGAGTCACTAATTGGTGTCGATGGATGGAATGATACCAGAAAGCTCTGACGCTGTAAACGTGGGAAATCTAGTGGTATTGAGCTGTAACCGTGGTGATGATGTATGTGTCGCCAACATACCTCAGTAACCTTGCTAGGGCTCTTGGGCACTGCACGGGAATCACAGAATCTGATGTGCTCTGAGGAGAAATACCGGGCAGTTTTGTAGTGTCCACGGCCAGAGTCGGGGAAATATGAATAAATAGAGGGATGCCCCGCTTCAGTACCCCGGGCGCACCAATAGAAAAGGTGATACAGTCTTGTATCAATGGGAGAATTTCACTTTTAGCGACGTGGAATGTGATCACGAAATTTGTCCGCGAGATAAGATTAGATAAATGAATTGCTGGCCGTTGCCTATCCTGGTCTACTCATCTGATCCGCGGTGCCCACATCGACCGCACGTGTCATCTGGGGGCATATCCAAACCTCGGTATTCAAGTATATTGATCTTAGTTCTTGGGGTCATTTGGCTGTTATTCTGATGCTGATACAACCTCTCCTCCGTACTCCTAGGTCCTCCCTTGCTTCTGGCTAACACATCTACAGGTGAGCCACCCTACATTTGTTGACCAATTTCGGAATTGTGTATTACCTTGATCATCGCCGGGGCATTTAGGGGAGTACCTTGTAGTGATATCAGCTTGCTATAAGAGACGAAGGAACGTATACGGTATCCTTGACGCTTCCCTCTCACCTCAGCTCGGCCCCACCTTCTGCGCTCGGCATCGGGGTGTGCTGATACCCGCTTTACAAAGCTGTTCTTATACCATTGCTAGTGTATACGCCGCCGCTAGTCCAAACCTGTGCTTCCGCATATGCATGGGCATCATGGTTCAGTGCGTATATGCACCTGACGTAAGTGTATTTATTAGAATAAGCCACATATTTTCACCTTACGTCGGTACCCAGGCCACTGTTGACGCCATTTTGGCGCCCTGTCCTGGAGAGAAAGAGGAGTCATATTAACCCTGGACATCAAAGGATTGCTTATAGGGGGATACGTGTAATTGCGTATATCACTACCTTCATCCTGAACAGAATGCAATGGTGAACCGCTAATACACGAGGCTTGGGCCAGAAATAGCCACGCCTCCTGGACCCTCGACTCCTCGATACAAGAAGCTTATTCCTTTTTGTTTCCGGGGAGCGTGTTCATCGCATGAGATGTAAAGGTGGGAATAGTGCCCAACAGTTTATTATCTTCCCAGAATAGGACTTGTTTTCCGCCTTGTTTCAACCGCGCGTTCTGGCTGCCGATATCGATAGTAGACGGCAGGTGTACAGTAGTGGTCCTCCGGTCATTGCCAGCCGCTTAGGTGAGGGCACAAAGTTTCTTCATTTGTTCCTGAAATCAAACTTGGTGACCAAGTAGTTTGTGGGGCGTAGTGGTGGTGACGCTTGTAGGTTAAAGTGGTTGCTACCTCAAAAGATCATCCGAGGCGAACGTTATGAACAGGAGTTGTGGTTGCTCCGATGGATGAGGGCGATGCACGGCCGCGTCATAGTAGAAGAGCTGAATAACTACGGCCAGGGCATCACCTGGCCTGATCCATTACTCGCTGCAAATTTTCCTTCGATAGCCGTCTTCCGGAAGGGTGTTCGGTGGTGCGGATATCAAGAATGGATGGAATTGCCCGATGGGGCAAGAAGGTGATCAATCATGTGCCTTATCGCCTCGTTTTCTTCGCCCACTAGGCAACTATTAATACCGCTAGGGAGCTAAGGCAGGATGTCTCCTCATCCAAGGCAGGAGCGCAAAGTTTACACAGTTTCCTTGACGGCGAGGGCAACTTTGACGGTATTTGAGAGCTGGTCGACTTGCTGTTTCTAAACACAGCTCTTCCTCTCTACTTCTCCTTTTCTCCCCCCTCCTTTATTTTGGTCAACAAGACCCCACCTTTCGTTCTTCCCCGCTCCTTTTCCGAACACCATGGCTAGTCAAGTCGTTTCTTTCGCCACGCCGACGGCCTCGGCGACTCCTGCACCAGAAGTCGACTCGGAGCAGTTCCTATTCCACATCACTCTTTTTATTCTCGCCATCATTGGCGTCGTTTTTCTCTACAGACTCCCAAGAGCCATCGCGTTATTTGGTTCTCCAGAATGGCTCAGCGGACACATCTTTCGTTACATTTCCTTCGGCCCCACAAGACCAGCATCCCAAGCTAGGCGCATCGTCCAAGCCTACTACAGGACCTATCCACCTCCCAACCAACCCCCCTCACCCACCCTCCAAGGCCACGACATCCTCTCGGACGAATCCCACACGATGGCGAACCATCAGCAGAATTTCAAGAGGGTCGATGCACTGGGCCACGAGGTCGAGATGCAATATCCCACGCATATTGCTTCGTGCCCCCCCTTCCTGCGCTGGACGCTCAACACACTTCGACATCGGACCACGCCGAACTACTCTGTCGGACAAGCTATCATTCTAACAGGCTATTTCTGGATATTGATATATGCCACCTTTTTTAACTCCAACTTCTTTGTCGATTACAATCGGGTTGGCTGGATCTCAGTTGCACAGTTGCCATTTGTAATGGCGTATGGGACCAAGAACAATGTTTTGGGTACGATGTTGGGGATGGGATATGAAAGGGTGCGTTCCACCCCCTCACTCGCCGGTCGGCCGGCTGTTGGAGTTTTCAGCTAAGAATGGATCTAGCTCAATTTTCTCCACCGATTCGCGGGCCGGATGGTTATTATTGCGGCAAATTTGCATGGGATTGGGTTTGGTGAGTCATCGCAGTATATTCTTCCGGGGGGGGAAAGTATTAATCCTCGATGGTTATATGCAGCATACAAGTGGTCGCTGGCAGGCAACTTCACATCCCGCATCGCCCAACCCAAGAACGCCTGGGGCCTCCTTGCTCTTATTTGTTTTGACGTTCTCTGTCTCTTCTCTCTTGCCTTCTGGAGGCAACGCGCCTATAATGTCTTTCTTATGGTGCATATCCTATGTTTCTCGCTTCTCATGCCCGCAGTGAGTCACCCGTCTTGCGCGTGTTTCATCTCAATATCTGATATTCATCACATATTCTCTCCTTCTCTTCCCTCACCTTGCCTACACTAGCTATGGTATCACCGACCCGCACTCATTCCTTACGTCGTCGCTACACTGGGTGTATTCGGACTCGACTACATCCTGCGTTTCTTCAAAACACGGGTCGTCAAAGCAACCATACGTCCCCTCCCCGAGCTAGATGTGACAAGAATTGAAATTCCCACTATCAACGCGGGCTGGCGTGCAGGTCAACACGTTCGCGTGAGGATTTTGTCGACGGGTGTGGGTTGGTTTGGCTGGACCGAAATGCACCCATTCACTATCGCTTCCGTTGCCGCGTCGGGTCATTTAATCGGTAATAGGAACAGTAATGCAAGCGACAGGTGGAGAAATGGCGGTGGAGGTGAGGAGGGTATGGTACTCATGTGCAAAAATGCTGGAACGTGGACAAAGAGATTGTTTGAGATGGCGAAAATGAGTGGATATGTTGATGGATTCACCGGCCGGGAAGTGAAGCTTTGGATTGAGGGGCCTTATGGTACGTTTCATTATTATAATTGATACCGGATGAACTCATGGTCTCCTCGCTAACTTTGTGTGACGTAGGTGGGCCTGGACACGTCAATTTCGCCAGCTTCTCGGCCGCGGTGATTGTCGTCGGTGGTAGTGGAATTACCTTTGGTCTAAGCGTTGTCAAGGATCTGGTCGAGAAGGATTTGAAGGGGATGAGCCGGGTGAAAGCAATCGAACTCGTGTGGTCCGTACCCGATCCAGGTAGGCACATTGAATTCCTCTTATCAACTTCGACAACCGAGCCCCTGAACCCTTGACGTTCTTTTCCAGCCTCTCTTCTCCCCCTCCTCCCAACCTTCGCAACGTTGATCAACCAATCTGTATTCACACCTCTCCGCATATCCGTACACTATACTCGCGCAACGCCCAACCCACCCTCGATTCCCTCCATCCCCGGTCTCTCACTCTCACCCGGTCGTCCACGCGTAGCGAAAATAGTCGATTACGCTGTGTCGAAAGCGCTTTCCATTGGTACTCAATTCGATTTCCGAGAGCAACAGGATGAGAAAGGTACTCGGGGTGTTGGACGTTCGCATAGTCGTCGCGAGAAGGATTCACGCCATGGACATGGGCATTATGCGACAAAGGACGGAGGAAAGGCGCAATTGGGAATAGATACCGATGTTGCGATGATAGAAACCAGGGATAAGGAGGATATTCAGGAAATTACCGGTGTCATTGTTGGTGTTTGCGGACCTGTCGAGTTGGCGAAGGATGTAGTTGGTGCCGTTGATTCTGTTCCTGCGGAAAGGAGAAGTCGTGTTGGTGGTATTGAGATTCATGAAGAGTGAGTTGGCTTCTCGTTTTTCGGGTCTCTCGTAATGTTTCTCGGTGCTTATTTTAAATTTCTCTATAGGGTCTTTGGGTGGTGAATTATTGACAAATATCCTATTGATGTATCTTTGGCAGGTTTCCATTTGCGAGGCTGGTTACTCGCTTGTATTATATATATATATATGTGTCGCAGACAGCGAAGCGTGGAACAGCACAGAAGACTGCGTCCTGTTGTACGTTTGTTACCTTTCTGGATGCGGTGATGTTCGCTCCGTGTCATTCGCATGTTGAATATTGTAAATCTTGATCGAATGTCGAGGGAGTGGTGCCACATGGCGCCACCCGATCGAGGAATAGAAATTTCTACCAATGGTTGAATTGAGCAACGGCATCACAGAGTAAACAAAAATGAACAGCAGAGAATATGGGTACAAGGTAAGACAAACCGACGGAAAACATGACGAGGAAAGGACAAAAATGTGGGCTAAGTATATCACCTCTTGCTTCTCTTCCTTCCTTCGGAAGCGCTAGAAAGGGAGGGAGACGGAAACTGAATACAGTTAGAGAAAGAACCCATAAGAGAAACCATGCCCGAAACAAGGGGCCCCGAGATCTAAGCGTGGCTG
Organism: Macrolepiota dolichaula; assembly: GCA_003315915.1. Lineage (NCBI taxonomy): Eukaryota > Fungi > Basidiomycota > Agaricomycetes > Agaricales > Agaricaceae > Macrolepiota > Macrolepiota dolichaula. The sequence continues at coordinate 3,870 of QFDT01007633.1, read as the reverse complement.
AAGAGAACCAGAAAAGGAGTTATGGTCCCGAAGAGGGGTTAACTCTCCAGCTCTCCAAAGAGTGAAGATGTCATTGATGATTGATGGTGTCAGGTCGTGAAGAGGATGGAATGAATAGCGTTTTGTTATGAACAGCATCGTGAATGAAAGTCAGTTGGCGGCGTGGTCTCCAGACGTGCGTGTGTATGTCTTGAGGACAGGGAGGGGAGGGCTAGAGAGAGTAGTGGAACAGCATGAGTGAATGTGCATTTAGTGTATAAACATGACGCGCGCACAGTTTACGATAAGTGAAGTATAGGGAGCTCGTCAGAATGACCCCAGAGGTAGTACATCGTCCTCCGTTGCAGTCCCGCGATTTGCTGGGGAAAGTAACGAACGAGACCCGTGCAGACGAGTGAGGAGACCATTGCAAAGAGGGTCACTAGTGGCGCAGATTAGATCGTCGGGATCGTTCGGCTAATAATTGTATACTTACAAACGACCATTCGCTCCCAAGGCTCCATAACGGTGAGGCCAAAGGTACATTCAAACCAGAGCTGAAGGCGCCATAGCGATAAAGAGAGACGATTGGTACGTCTAGGAGGCCTGCGAACATCCTCGCCTAGGTGCTTTGCTGGAGGCAAAGAAACGGTCTGGGACTGAGTGGGGGTAGTCTGGGAGACCTGGGTGTAGGAAACCATAGCTAGTGGTGGTGGTACAGAGGAGGAATGAAACATGGGAAGAGGTGGGATGTGCTGCCTTTAGTCTCCGAACTCGGATCGCTTCTCCTGTCATTTCTCACTTCTCCATACGTAAGCTTATTCGACTGATACTCACATGCCGCTCGTCTCCCCTCCTCCACCCCGTTGGCCCTTTGTGCTTGCTATTCATTCTGCGCGTACTGCGCACTCGTGGCCTGGCGGACAATGCCTGGCCCCACGTTGTTCTTGCCGACAGGATCCAGGGGGTTGGTGGTAGCATATGATGCGTTGCCTCCTCCGTCGGACCGTGCGTCCTAGCGGAATCGGGCGCGTCTTCCAATAGTGATACGGATTATCACCCCCGAGTGCCCAATTCAGATTATTTCTTTCGCTTCGATTCCAGTTTCCAGTTACTATTGGTTGGGTTGTGTGCCCCGGGAACGTGAGAACAGCCCTCAGAGTGATATCAGTCAGCAACGCGTAAAACAAATAGACAATCGACGGCGCTTATCAGGGCCTATCTAGCACCACGCCATGGTTCATAACAGCCCCGACATCATGACCGTCCGCGTTTTGTGTTTTGTTTACCATTGAGAGTTCATTGAGAGTTTGAATCTGTCGTTCCTTTAGGCTGTCAACAAAAACCAACACAAGTGACTTCCGTCTCCAACCCACATGTGATAAGCTATTTTTAGGTCTGCTGCTTACTGAATTATTTCAAATTTCTGTCACGGCTTCTCCCGGCTTGTTTGTCGGCCCGCGCCAGGTGGCCACCGGCAAAGAGAATTGAAATCCTGAAGAATAATAGCGCTTGTGGCTACAATGTTAGCACGCCACAATGAACATCCCGGTCTCTTGCTGATATGAATTAAGGTTTGAAGTGCTCGGAGATCTTATTAAGCTGGTGTGCCCCCCACACGCCCCAACGCCCAGAACGACCCAATTGTTGCTTCTTTACCCCAACCTCCCAGAGGTTATGTCTTCCAGGAATAGCACACGGTATGATGAGTCGACTTGGTTCCCACCCGTTACTCTCACACTACCCCCACTGACTTTGTCTAGACTACTGAAGGTCGAGACAAGTGTTCCTGTGGTATCGGGGCCTCATGAAAGGGTCCACAGCACGCTTCCCTCATTTCTAATCAATAAGAACCTGGCGCGTGGATGTTCGATCTACTATGCGCATTCGCATTCCCAGGGATCATGGATATCCAATATCCGGGTAGAATAGGAATTATTGAAACTAGGAGACAAACTGCCCAAGATATCTCTTCCACATCATGGAGCAACCCCTTGCCTCGAATGAACAGCCCTGGATTATACTCTTACAGAGCTTTTCATGCAATTCGAAACATGGAGTCTAAAAATGGAACGCATCACTTCTGTTTAAACTCGTTGTGACAGGTATTTTTTCTCTTCCGACGATTTGACCGCTTTGTTACCTCTTTATGACGGGATCCGATGGATCTATTTCAATGCTCGATTGAATACTCTGGTGTCGTGCAGGAAAGAACGCGGTCCTCGAACTCGGTGATTAGATCTGGAAAGCTGTTGCTGTTTCTAATGCAGGGTTCCGAATAGCTGGGCCGTAGTCCAACCATGCACATCCTGGTAGCCCATCATATCCTCAGTGCATTCATACTGACGTTGTAGGATGTCCTCGACATGTCTATACTAATAACACTACACAAATATACTGATCTCGATGTGAAAATTGTCCCTATGAGTGGGTTCACCCATACATTCACCTCGTGGGATCGGATGATTCTACCGTCCAGAACGCACAGGCTTCCTTGACAAGAATAGAATATAAAAAGGGATATAGTATACCGCGCTCACATCACCTCTTGTATTCGATAACTACCACAAGCTCCTGTTGGGCATGCCAAAAACAAGATCGAAAGAGTACGTGCGTCTGTCGAGCTGCATTTATTTGCCATCACTTATTTTTAGTTGAGGGTGGAACGTGGAACTCCGGGCATTTCTTCATCACCGCCGCATTGTTCTATTCCATATTTTGAAGGACCCAGATATTGGGCATAGGAGTCCACTGCTGCTACGGAGGTCGGAATGACCAAAACCGCTAAGTGCAGTCACCGTGTGCAATTGTCTGCAGAATAGCGCATGCAGAATTTTTTGTACCACTGAAAACCTGACTACATATGCCCTCATTCATGTAAGGGAGCGTATCTATCTAGAACAGGATGATTTGAGGGCAAGGGTCGTTCCTACCATGAGACATGCAACCCTGATGGATTACCCTTGTCTGGTCGTGCGATTTACTTCCTGTAAGGGATCTAAGTCAACACGCACTATGGCGTCGTGCAGCGCAGGTGCGGTTACCGGCTTGGACGATCTTGATCAGCGTCTTAGTGAGCAAGCGATCAAACGTTCGACGTTCAATGAACGTTCAACCATGTTATGACCTGAGATATCTTTTTGACGAGGAGCCTCTGTTTATTTCTATCCGACACAAATAATGCTCATATAGTAACACTTCACACTTTTGGAATAGGAGTTTATAGATTGATTGAATAATTATATGAATGGCGACTTAATGTAAGTTGCCACGGACGGCGACCTCACTAAAGTCAAAAGCACGGAGGGAACAGTGGGCACGGGACGTATATTCGAGGGGGAAGGGGAACTGTCCACCGTTTGCTGCCCCTCGGCTAGATAACTGACTACAGAATATCGTATCTAGATTACTCGAGGACTGTCTGTCATATGCTGATATCTGACGTGCTAAGCCCGCGGCTTACACTTAACACATTTCATATCCCTTCTTTTCTGCACCAGCGGATTGTGTTGAGTATATACACTTTCCTGAAACCAAGACACTAGGTTCCTGCTGACATACTCAAAGAATATTTACGAGAGTCACATCCTATCCTATCGGATCGGTTGTACAATACGTACAATCAGAGAACAGGGTTTCGCTGAGCACGTCAAGCTGTACAAGTGATGTGTATCTGGGAGATGGTCCTAGTGCTTGGTCTGACCTTCAAGGAGCGCAGATACCGTGCGGGAATACCGACATGACTGTAGGTATTAGGAACAGTAGCTTCTTGCTATGTGCAAAGTCTTTTATCAGATGAGCACATTTACGTAGGTGGTTTCACTTACAGCCCAGCTGAAAAATATAATAAAAACCCCCGATCACCTCCTTGGTCCTACACTGTTGGAGTAA